>JAHWFP010203952.1:0-14402 GCA_023313725.1 Lithobius niger
CGGATTACTGGAATACTAAAAGGAATACCTCGGATTACTGGAATACTCCGGATTACCTCGGATTACTGGATTACTACGAGGAATACTTCGGATTACTGGATTACTTCATGGAATACTTCCGGATTACCTCCGATTTTCTAAGTCGGAATACCTCGGAATACTGAGGATTACCTCGGATTACTAAGGATTACCACGGAATACCAGGAATACTACTGGATTACTAAGATTACCTGAGGATTACCAAGGAATACTGCGGATTACTTGCGGATTACCAAACACATGTACACCGGATTACCAAAGTTGATACCCCCTCGCGATACATTCAGGATATTTTTCGGACAATTATAACATTTAAGGACAATTTTAGATATATGTGGACACTTGAAGAATTTGTAAATATTTCGTCGTTTGAACGGTTTGAACATTATTCAACACCTTCTGAGCGATCTGAACACTGCGAACAACCCTTGAACGGTCAAACACAATATGAACATTTGTGAACGCACATCGACTCATCGACATTTTAACTGTATATTTTGGATATTTTTTGAACATTTTGGACATTTTTTGAACATTGCCAAACATGACATTCATTACTCGCATCTCTCAACAACTATTTGTTAAAACCATATTGTGTGACTTGAAAGGAAACAAAAGCCGTAGCAAGGCTAGAATTGTTTCTTGTTTTTCAAGGTTTGCTGTCAAAAGGATAACATGGTGTACATGTACAGGCCTATACGCGCTGCCCAAAGTTCAGTATTATTGTCGCAGATTTTGGTAATCCAAATCAGGTGACGCATGACCAACTGCGTAAGCTAAGATTTATGACCCCGACAGCTTCCGAAGTCCCCTACGTTTTTCCAAATTAGGCGAATGACGCAATGAAGTAGGGCTGTTAGAGCCAATAGTATTGTTTAGAATCAAAGAGTTAAATCACGCCTCCAAGGCGATGTGAGCCCCCACAATTTTAGAGTTTGATCTCTCTCTCTCTCCCACGACTTCGACCAGGCAGGTCGCTTCTGTTAGTCTTTCCAGTGATAAAAGGAAAAGTAGTGACGCTGGAACTGTTGGACTGGAATGGAGCAATGAATGTTGACTGCTGAACAGGTTGGTGGGACTATTATATGCGTTGCATGTGTGTTTGGATATTGATTACAGAGAGCCATTCCAATTAAGTGCATTATTACGGTATTTCGAAACATTTGGTAATTTGGGTAGAAGCGTTATAAAAGTAAGCCAGCGCAATTCATAAAGTATTTGGGTAGAAGCATTATAAAAGTAAACCAGTGCAATTCAGTTGTAAGATTTGATTGATAAAGTTAAACTGATCAAGAATTAACTCCAATAAGTTTGGATATAAAAGGTTTGACCGCATGGTAATTTGGTAAATGTGGAATCATTGTGAAGGAAGTTCTAGTAAAGCTTGAAATGGAATAAGTCTGAAGTGTGACTATTTTGATTGCTGTTGGTTAAGACATGTAAGCAACATGTAGGGTAGCGTTGTGTTTTGTTTTGTTTGGATCAGCTAAATTGTTAAATGGGTTTTTTGGTATAAATTGGGTTTGTTCATTTTTTGGGGGGATTAAATTAGATTTGTTCGTTTAAGGATGAAATTAGATTAGAATGTTTGTTCGTTTTTTGGATTAAATTGGATTAATAAGTTGGGTTGTAAAGCATGTAAAGTGTGTTTTTGATAACTAGTTGGAGGTCTTAGTTCTTTCAAGGGGAAGTTAAAGGGTGATCGAAGAAATTCAAAGCACTTCTGTGTAGCGAGTCAGAATACACACCTAAGGTACGCGTGACAAGAAAAGCATTGTGTATATGTGAATTGGTAAGAAAATAAGTAAACGGGTATAGTTCTGGATCATGTAAAAAAATAAATTTGTTTTTGTGTCGAGGCTAGCCTAACCCCCCCCCCCCCCCCCCCCCCCCACAGGCAACCATCCAATTGGACGGTCATTTCCAAAAAACCTCGTGACAATTTAACAAAGGCCGCTACTATCAGAAATCAAGTTAAAGTACTGCAGCTGTATTCACCAGGTACCACGTAACACCCACAAGAGGCCACTCACGCAAATTAACTAAACCCAATATCCATAAAAAAGCAAAAGGTTTCTTTTTCTTTCCGCATTACTTCCCACTGGAATACACTGCCTGAATTAGTTGTGGCCGTCCCGAGCCCAAATACTTTTTAAAATAGATTGGATGATTTTGTTTCTGAAAATACCAAGTGGAGATTTTCTTACGCGGGTTGTTTATTTTGAGCATAAGTCGCGGAATAAGTGTTTTGAGTATATTAATATATTATAATTGTAAATATTGTTAGATTATTGTTCTAGTAAATGCTGTTACCTTATTGCATAGTCTATATTACTAAAATATTTTACAAAGCTTCCATCTGTAGTTCCTCGTTTGGTAACTAGTGTTTATTTGAATTTCTGAATTATACACTATTATTGTGAATCTTTACAGTAGTAATTTACTTTCCTAAATGTATTTATTTGGAATTTAAATTTCCATAGAACTCGGCTACGTAGCCTGTATGGCGCTGTAGTGTACCTTTGAAATAAAGTAAAGTAATGAAACTCCCGTCGTTTTATTTTTCTTCATTTAAGGTATCAGAAATCAGAATTACACAAAAGTTTAGAATAATATTATTTTAGTCGTATGTTTATTCATCATCTATTGTATGTTTATTCTCCAGTGGCATAGTTGCATTAAAACCGAAGACCACTGTTGTCGGTTGTTATTTCTGCTCCTTGGTCATTCTTAGCAGTTAGTTTTATACGCCAACTGCAATAGGCCTACTGAAAACATTCGTCAATTTTTAGTGTGGTGTTGTTTTTGAACCATAAACCTTCAGTTTAACACTTTAAGGAGTTAACTTATTCATTTTGCTTCAGTGCAAATGCTACGGTTACTTCGTCCATTTTCTATAAATCCGTCGTCTTTTTGACCTTGCCGTACCCCCTTATAGCCTGCGGCTTCGAAAAATAGGGACTTACGAGTCATAATCTTTGACATGCCAAGCACAGCTTCCAAAATCTAATTTCCACAAAGGAGAAAACGACAGGGCCCAATTCTTTTGAGCTTGGCATGATCACTGTGAAAAGTGCAGTGTTCTGGACGTCTCACATAGCTCTCCTACACGACCGTATATGCCTTCAAGACAGCCGAAGTCGTCATCCCCTAATGACAAACAATGGCCACAATCTCCGTAATAGCATTTTATAACGGCCATTCCAAAATCGAACACGTGGCTCAATTTAAATTCTACGGAGTACATCATGCTCGCTGTTGAGCTGGCATTCAGTAACACTTTACATTATGTTTTTAGACATAATATTTCAGGAGTAAAACCTCCAAACCTCCGGTAAACTGCCAGACAATTGAACCAACTTTAAAACGGCGCTTCAAGTGGGATACTTTAATAAAAGACAGGTTAGACATCGATAAATTAATACAGCAATAGAACAAGGATGCATTAAAATATCAATCCAAGACAATCTAGATGGTCTTAATTTTCAAATCTAATGTTGAACTACTTAGCAATACCGCTAAAGAACCAGTCAATAACATTAAGTTTGCAGTGCATAAAACTATAGATTTCTTACACTAGTGGAAACACCGAAGCCATAGCAAAACCTAGGAGAACCACAGACTATAAACTAGTTTGAAGTTGAAGAGATCGCACTCTTCACGTGAGGAGTGCGTGAAAACTGTGGTAACAAAGATCCACAATTTTAATCTATAAAATTCTCAGGGGAAGGGGGGGGGGAGGAAGTCAGAAGCCGGGAAGCTCCACAAATGCTAAAAGACAGCAACTGGGGTCTTCAATGTAAGATCAACTGCAAGCACTTAGAGCTACTTGAGCACAGACATTAAAGGCCAGAACCATGTCAGTGCGCCTATTCGGTGGCTGTCGCCAAGTTAATAGATAGCGATCTCCATCATGCGCAGTGGCGTGTACAGATTAGGGTGGGCTCCT
This sequence comes from Lithobius niger, assembly GCA_023313725.1. Lineage (NCBI taxonomy): Eukaryota > Metazoa > Arthropoda > Chilopoda > Lithobiomorpha > Lithobiidae > Lithobius > Lithobius niger. Next base: position 3,989 of record JAHWFP010203952.1, read on the forward strand.
GGCACAGCATTGCAGGTGAGCCCCACTGTGGGGAACATTGATTAGGCCTATAGTGTGACGGAGAGGGGGTCTGCAGGGAGTCGGCAATTTTTTGAAAATCCACATTACCATTATGCAAAATGTTTAACTTTGGGCCCAATATATTCAGGAATGGTTTTAAGACTTTGTTTTTAAATTTGCTTGCACTTGATGGGTGGGCTGGGGCCCCCAACACAGGTGGGCCCCTGGCACCTGCCAGTCTGACTTTATGGTGTACACGCCACTGATCACGCGCCCCCACAAAAAGGAGCTGATTTGCCGTTTTCCGAGAAACCTAGAATCAGAGCTGCAACAAAAATGGGTTAGTCCAAGCATGAGTGCCACCAATTAATGTACAGCGCCGCGAGTAACTTTCTGGAGAACTACCAACAACTTAACCATGGGGGAAAAAAATGATATTTATTTTCACGAGGATAAGTATATGTTTTAGCTTTCATCCTCGACACAGTAGGAAGAAATGAATCCTAAACAAATACAACAAAAATTCAAAGATTTAGAGACTAACAAGTTTAACAATGCAAACCAGCATATTGCGCTGGTAATACGTCCCTGTAGGCACGTAGTACTGAGGGTGAGCTGTCCCATAAAGTGATGAGGTAGCACTGGTCTGGGGACTAACTTTGCCTGAAAACCAATGTCTTTAAGCAAAGAATGACAAAGATTAAAGCATTTAAAAGGAAACGGAATTTCAGAAAAGGAAGATCAGAAACGGAACATCAGAAACGGGAATTAAATGCGAGTTCCTTTATGTTGCACTCACAACAGACAAAAGTTAAATTTATAATTAAACTTAATAATTAACGAAGGTTCCTTAAGTTGCACCCACTTCAGACTCACATTAATCAAACGATGTAATTCTGGACTTCAGAAAAAATAGCGACTCATTGCGTCTGCATGTAAGTTCTGTTTCCTTGGCTTATACCGGACATCATAGTAAAGGTTCTGGAGCATGATGATTCCATGGCATCAGTCGGTCAATTTTACAAGCCATCTGCTTGAGCCAGTGGAGGGGATTATGGTTGGTTTCTATTAAGAATTTAGTTCCATATTCAGTTTAGTTCACAATGGCCCAGACAATGCAGGCACATTCTTCTTCAGATGCTCTCGAGTGCACTTTCTCGACAGGTACAAACATGGGCGTTCCTCCTCTAATATGTTCTAAGACAGGACAGTGCCCATCCCCGAGGTCAGAAAAATTGCATTGCTCAATGAAATGCTCGGCAAAGTTGGTAGCTTTCAAAACAGGTTTCCTCACCAAAGCAGTAGGGATGGGTCGATTTCATTTTTTTGACTTAGGTTTCGGTTTTCATGCACACAAAACCGCAATTTCAGTATCGGTTTTTGCCACCCTCCACTCAGATCAGATATATCTATTTTTTCTCTTGTAACAGTAGTATTCCTAATGTCTAACTCGCTCCTGCTTTTACTTTCAGCAGTGTCATAAACCAAGGTTTTAGCTGTGGCACCATTTTCCTCTACTATTTTTTTTAATGACTAGGAGCTTCGTGTAGAAAATGGTAATTAGTAAAAAAAAAATTAAAACGACAAATCAATCTTTGATTTTTCGTACACCGTATGAAAAACTGACACAAAATCTGAATCGGTTTCGGTTTTCAGTATAAACCGAAAATTCGGTTTCGGTTACCGACCCACCCCTAAAGAGCAGTTTTGAGCTGATCAAATGACTTCTGCTTTTGGTCATCCCAAGCAATGGGAGCAGGTACTGTCTTCTTTAATGCATCAGATAAAGGGCTACATGACTGGGAATATTCTGGTAGATAACACTGACAGTAACCTACCACGCTGCGTCCATTTTAGTGATGGGTTGCTTAAAGACTTGAACTTCATGGACTTTTACTGAGTCAGGAGGTCGGAAACCTTTACCGGCTTCATAGAATAGAATGGAATAACCCGACGGTGCAAGCTAAAAGCCAAGAAGCACCCACCCCAACGACCAAAAATACGGACCAACAAGGGGTCAACCACCAAACAAAGCCTAAGCAAGAAAGTGTTCCAGCCGATTTTTAAAGGAATCAAGTGGAGGGGAAAGAACAACCGAGACGGGCAGAGCATTCTATACCTCGACCTCACGTTCAGAAAAAAACCTGTGCCGCACGTTGCCGGAGGATATACTTCCACAGAGTTTAAGGGGGTGACCCCTGGTCATGGTATGAGAAAGACAGAAAAAGTCAGCAGCCTGAAAGTCAATGTAGTGGTTTGAGATTTGGTACGTGAGGATAAGATCTCCACGGAGGAATCTGGTTTTGACAGGGGTCAGGTTTAGTTTGCAAAGACGTTCTTCGTAAGAAAAGTGTTTTAGGGGAAGGCACCATTTTGTGAGGCGGCGCTGACAAGTTTCAAGACGAGCAAAGAATGAGGCATAACAGGGGCGGCCAACCTGAGAACAGAATTCGAGTGTAGGGCGAAGGAAGGTTTGTTACAAGATAGCAAACAGCTTTGGTGAGACAGCAGAGAAAGTTTTAAGAATATAGTGGGCTTTTTTAAAGACTTTGCCAATGATATAATTAGTATTAACATGAAACTTAAGAGACGAATCAACCAAAATGCCCAAGTCCCTATGAGACGTATTAGTAGGGATAGTAGTATTACCAAGGCGGTAGCTGTAGTGTGGGTTGTTATGCCCAAAATAGAGCACCACACATTTGGGAGGATTAAGGGCAAGACAGCTTTTGGTCGACCAGATGGCAACAACGTCTATGTCTTGTTGAAGATCTTGATGGAGATAAGCGGGAGAGAGAATTTTCAAGTCGTCCGCATAGCTCCTGCTAAATGAGTGGATGACAGACTGGAGGTCATTTAGGAAAAGATTGAAAAGAAGGGGGCGCAATCACTAGAGGAACCCCTGAGACTAACACGTTGTCGTCTCTGAGAAAGATAAGAGTTGATCCAGGCGATGTGTGATTTAGGAAAATTCAAATAAGACAGTTTGTTAAGGAGAAGGAAGTGAGAAACAGAATCAAAGGCTTTGCTGAAGTCGAAGAATACAAGATCACATTGCATCCCTTTGTCCAGGAAGGTGGTAAGGTGGTTGTAAGTTTCAAGTAGGTTAGATTGACAAGAACGGCCTGGGAGGAAACCGTGTTGGAATTGAAAGTCGATATTGAGATGTTGACAAATGATCATAACAGATTTATGGAAAAACCTTTCAAGGATTTTAGAAGCGACACAAAGTAAACTAATCGGACGGTAATTATTAACATCATGGAGGGACCCACACTTATGAACAGGGGTGATTATTAGCTTCTTTCCAACGAGTAGGAAAAGTGCAGGAAGAAAAGGAACTTTGATAGAAAAGAAAGGGGTAGCAAGAGATTTAGCACAGGATTTGAGAAAGAGAGGGGAAATGCCATCAGGGCCACAGGAAGAATCCTCCCTTAAAGCAAGGAAAGCATGCTCCACGTCCGAGCACAGGAAAGGAGTAGTAATGAAACCAGCATCCATTGGAGGGCTGTGGAGATATGGCAGATAAGAAGAGGCAAAATGCAAACCAAATTCCGCCGCAATATCAAGGTCATCGAGCAAGATGGGGCCGTCATTACTCTTCAGACAGGTAGTAGGAGCCTAACATGTCACATGGCCTAACTATGTGACACTGTTGCAGTCCACTTGACTTTTCAAGACATTCACTGCCAAACTTCTGTATTTGACAACAGATAGGAAGATATACGCATTAGTGAGTTGTTCTTCCCACGTTTTCGAGCCAACAGCCACATCATCCTGTAAGAGTGGTGAACTTATCCAAACCTTTACATGCTTTGCATGACCCATTGAAAACAAAATGGGGCATATTTCATGCCCATTTCATAATAAAGGGTTGACAGTTCCCCAACGGGGTAGATATGACAGCCTAGCAAGTGGCAAGTTCAGTGAGACTCACTTGCCAAAATCTGCAGTTTAAATCCAAGACACTGATGTACTACCAACGAGCAGCTTTTCCCAAACACTCTTCTATGTCAGAAATGGGGTGGTCGTTAGTTTCCATGCTTCCGTTGAGATTCCGATAATCAGCCAAGGGGCAGGGCTTTCACCCTTCCTTATAGACTATTTCTTGGGACTTCCGTACAGAGAGTCTGATTCGCGTATCAATCCAAGTTCGTATGCTTGACTTCAAGCAAGGTGGTAGTGAAGCAACGGCTTCTTCACTAGTCATAGCGCCTTCTCCAGGCTTTTCAGGTACTTCATGGAATGCCAAGGGCTAATGTTCAGTGTTGTTAACCTGATTGCAGACACTCTCCCTACCACATAGAGTTTAAGCATGTTATGTGAAAACTGGGTTTTTTGCATCTACTAATCCGTTCAAATAAGTATTTATGCTGGATAGTTTTTCAAGTACAAAGCAGCAACCTCCCCAATACACTTCCAACTTGTTGGCCCGAGAGGGCTTTAAAACCATGACTTGATAACCAGCTTTGAATTTCTGTTCAGAAGCTTAGCGGTCACAGCGCTTCTTAGAGCAAAGTTGCACCTCTTCGTAGTTTTCTTGAGCGATTTCTCTACAGTACTTAAATCGCTGCAACAGATCTATCACATGCCCCCAATTTGACCTAATTTTCCCGAATTAGTGTTAAGGGGCCCACGTAAGTTTCTACTGTATACTAATTTGCTTGGGAGTAAATCCAGTAGTTTCGTGTGGTGCAGTGCTTAATGCTAACATTACATCCAGTAAGCACCATTCCTAGTAATTAAGGTGTTCGTGGCAAATGGCACGAAATACCGCTTTGAGCATCGTGTGAAACCCCTTAAGTGATTGCTTTGGGGATGGATCACTAAGGAATGCACCATCTTCATTCCACGCTTACCTAGAAATAATGCGCTGTTCGTTCTGAAACAAAGCAACTAGCTAGGTCGGACTGCACTGTCCCAAAAAAGCCTATCCTGGAAGACCACTTCCAACAAGGCATCAATGACAGACTGACTGACCACTTGTTTTAAGGGAATAGCTTCAGGTGCCTTTGCGGCACCATCATTAACAGGAAGCTCCCAGACTTTGTTCTAGTCATAACCGGGCCTACGATGCCAATTATTTGATGCTCCATGGGTTCTGTAACCATGGGTACAACTGCATTGGTGCAATGGGTTGCTCACCTGACTTACAGTTTCTCTGGCAAGTCCAGACAGGAAGCTACAAAATGCCCTATGGTCATAAATACTTTCAGCTAATAGAATTGCGATAGAATTCTATCTTTCATCTTTGTTTTCCCTAACTGTTCTGCCCCTGCAGAATTTGAGTGGAAAATCAAAGTTCTACTCTTTTGGCGACACTAGCTGAAGTTCCAAAGGTGGCTTCCTTTCCTTGCAATACAGCAAGTCACCCCCAAAAAAGAACCTTTTTGTAGGGTCTTGTTAAGCCTTGGATAGTTTTGCGGACACCGAGCAGAACTTAAACTAGAGTCTTGTTTCCGCACTTTCTTGAAGTATTCCGGACATAGCTTAAAAAGTTCAGTACACTTAGAGTCACTATGGCAAGGATTGCCCCATCCTCAGGGCCTAGTGAAGTGGTCTTTGCTACAACCAAGTGCTCATCCACTTGCTCTAGAGCCTCCGGTACATTTCGAGGATGAAATCTCCAAGTCTGGACTACAAGTTGAAGGGTCTACTTTACTTGCCTTGGTTTGCAAATGTATCACAGCGTTAATCAAAACGCTGGGAGCTTGCATTCCCGTGTGTTCTGATCAATATAGGCCTTATATTACCCTTCTTCTGTCGGGGCTTGGGTGGGTTACTCTTTTCAGGAGGTGTTCCACCGTCTTGTTAGCACCAAGTGTTGTATTTTTTGTGTGTTTTTCTTGAGCTAAAACTATAGGCCTAGAAACATACTATCTACAGAACTACTAGCAGCTTCTATACAGTCAATATTGGGTTTGTCTTGTAACCAATACTTCAGGGTTACTTAGGACAGTTACTTAGGAACTGTTCCAACAGAAACAAGTCAACTACCTACTTGTTCTAACAGTAAACAAGTCAAACAAGTGACTAACAATCGTGGTCACCCGTGGTTTTTACCAGATCTAACCACTGGTCAAGTTGAGTTCACAAATTTAAAGCATACTGATCACTATACAAATGATCATTAGGCTAATCTGCTAAGCACTGCTTCAAAATCTAACTTGCTGCATCCAGAGTAAGCCTGAACCGTTTTCGTATCCTAATTTAACCACCTCACAATGAATAGCTTATGTTTCAGTTAAACGAGAGCACACGTTGAGTGAAGAAACTCCCAATGATTGGTTGCTGCTCAAGGTCCACTCAGAATTAGGAAGCCTGGCTTGCTTAGCCGTCTGAAATGGCTTCAGATACTCACTTATATGCTCACCTTCACAGTCACTCCATTTTGACATAAGTTTTCACATACTTTTTGGCCTACCAGGGTTAACATTTACATAGGAGTAAAAACGTTCTGAGTTATACTACTGTCTAATCTCCAAGATGCAAGTTGTCTATTTATTTCTAGTTTTCGACTTCGTGTTTAGGTTCGCGCTGTTTGAGCCGAATTTGCTTATTGAATTATTGCTCTTTTAATCTCAATTCCTATTCCTGGATTCTATTCAAGTGAGCAAGTCGAACACATTAGTTTTCAACTTCAAGAAAGTTAAGCCTTCTTTTTGGCTTTCTTTTGTTTCCCTTATTGTGTAAGCTCGGAAGGATTTAAAATCACGCTCTCTTGGAGCATTTTGGAAAGTAATTAAAGTTACTGATTTTTCATTACTCTCATCGAGTCCAGAATTTTTAGCAATAAAATTCTCATGGGGGAGGGGGCAAGAAAGCGGGAAGCTCCACAAAAGCTAAGTTAGAAAAATACAACCTGGGGTATTTAATGTAAGCTCAACTGGAAGAAGAGAGCTACTTAAGCAGGCATTAAAGGACAGAACCACGGCGTGACACAACCAAAAGGTAGGGATCAGAACAAGAGTCAAGCAACACGTGGTCGATACTAGAAATAAGGTTGGAACGAACAGCACTGCAGTTCACCACATGGAACCGCAGTACAAAATAAACTGGGATGGAACAAAAACGCTCATCATTTCCAACTCAAGACACGATATGCATCTAAGAAGCCTTGAATCCCTGGCTATTCAACACAACAGCCGAGAGAAGGCTGTGCTGCTGAATATCCAGGAACCATCAAACCCTGGGAGCCAGTTCCTAATGAGAGGCGAGTTCAATAGACGGCTGTAAAAGAAATGGGTGACAAACCCACCAAATACTGTAGGCCACGACCATGCATCGAATTCAAACCAGATGAACGGTCTTTACGAAGTTGGGGCCTTGTAGTAAGCCTGAAGAAGACAGTCGCCTGAGCCACACCATTTCCAGGAACTGTTGACTGTCGAAAGTTTGCGAGATATTTGGATAAAATCTTTTCTGTGAAAATAAGAGTAACCAAGGTGAATTTTGAACTGATAGTCTTTCGAGTTAATGGTCAACAGGACAGAACAATGTCGTACGCGGACGACAAAATCAGCTTTATACTCGTATACGTTTATCTTACATCAACAAGAAAGAGTATCAGACGGTTTGGAAAGATTAGGAAAAAAAAAACAACCACACTCACCAATGGTGGTAGCAGACTTAATGGAAGAGGTGGGCATGTCAGGTAATTGACCTTATCTAAAATTTAGGTGCTTTTTCACAAACTTTCTTCGAAAGGCACTTTTTCAATTAAGTTCTCCGAAAGTGTTTCCAAAATCAATAAAACTAACACTAACCGTACACCAAAGCGGATCGTGAAAGTTGTAGGAGCAAGGCACTTTGACAACTATAATTGTTTTATGTATCACTTTGATCTCTCTTTGCTACTCCACTCTGAAGGTCAAATTGTCATTTTGTTGGCAGAACCATAAGAATGTAAGGTTTTGTGAAAACCAATTCTCTGAAGATGAAAAATCTGACCTTTTGCAGTGTGTGTGTGATTGTAAAGACATTTGCTAGAACAACAACAAAAACACATTACATCCTTCGAAGAACACAATAAAAGTCCTACACTTAAATTTTCGGTGATTCACCTTTCACCTTCATCAGAAGGTGGTGATACCACTGTGACTACCGGTGTCTTCAGTTTCAGCCATTAAGTAAATCGTTTTCGGTTTTTATTATTGTGATATCTTATTCACCTTCGATTATGCTCATTAACCAGTACATTCGCTAATAAATTAGTAAAAGTACAACAATATAAATATAAAAAGTAGAAATTTGTACGCACACCATAAATGGTTGTAATTGATTTATTAATAAACTGATAGAGCAATTCTCGTGAGAAACTCGAATTCCAATACCCCTCCTGCGGCGAGTAGGAGTCTTTTGCAACACTCAAGTTTGCAGCACTCTCTTAGCTCGTGCACACAAGCCAACAAAAGCACTTAAGCGTTTAATGGGAGCAAAACTTTTGTGGTCCAAAAAATTATCGATAACTACCCTTGCAGTCAGGATATTTTGTATGATAATTGACCACAGTTTTCACAATGGGCCTTCCACCCTGCTTTTAATATCCTGTCTGCAAATTCCATTCGATCCTACTTTAAGTATAGATAATATTTCTCAATCACTCGTTGCATTCCAAAGCTGATACAAATATACCGTGCAAGCGTTCTTTATTCAGTTCATAGAGTAACTCGTGATTATCGAAAAATGACTGATATTAAACTAGGTTCTTGTGGCATTTGGCTACTTCTGATAATACTCTAAGCGGTGAAATTGTTATTTAGATGACAACTCGGGCAGACGTAACAAGTGAGTGCCATTTTTGGTGGGAAAATCGAAAGAAATGGTAAGTATGTACAACTTTTTTTTTAATTCTCTGAAACGGATATCAGTCTTCCTTTTTGCACATCGGAGATCGGAGTGTAACACAGAGCTGAGAACATACAAGTAAAACAACCTTATCACTATCCAATCCATCCTCCAAACCTTATTTCATTTCCAATAAGAAAAATGAATGCGTTTGCAACGTTTTTTTTAATTAAAATTATTTATTAAAGTCAAATTAAAATACAGTTGATACGAAGCTTGTATTAGATTGTGTGTGTGTTAATTTAACTTAATTGCAACAGACAATTTACAGTTAGAGCTAAAAAGAAGATAAAAATGAAGTATAATGGAAGAATAAAGCCGAACTTAACTTAAGCAAAGGAATTTAACAAATCCAGTAAAATAGTAAAATTAACAAAAACATACGCATTCATGCAATCGACATATTTTCAGAACGCAACCACTCTTTCACACCCTTTTTCACCTTACTAATAGTCTTCTGTAATTTTTGGGGGGCAAACTAATAAAGATTTTATGGATATAATATTTTTTCTCTTTTTTCCAAATTCATTTACACAGACTGGTATTTGATACCGTATGATATTTTCTCTCAAATATTACAATTTTGATTCATCATAATTTCTGTGTATTGTCAAGCATACGTTTTGTGGTTGTTGTGTCCTCCGTTTTTTAAATAGTATATTGACTAATTTATTTTGCAAAGATTGCAACCTTTTAACAAACGAATGGGGAGCGAAGCCATTGATTTCAACACCGTACTTAATTTGGCTGGCTATCCAAGCTTCATAATCGTTTATTTATTTTTTCATTTATTAGTTTTCTGATCCGGTAAAGCTTTGGGATCAACTTTCTTAACTATTTTGATAACGTAATAATAATGTTCTTTACATTTCCAGTGTTTGTTTAATAGCTTCCCTAAGCAAGCAGTTTCAACTAATTAATTTTCGTGCAGGTTTTATGACAATCTATTTTACTAATTAGTTTCTTCACAATTTTCTCTGTGAAGAACCTATATTCATTTAGTAGAATATTTTTACTTTGTGAAGAGAAACACATTTTAACAGTTTTACTTTCGTCTAGAGTTAAAGTTACCAAATCCTCCTGCAAAGTCCACCCCCACCCCAACTCCATTTTATCTTTGTTACTATTTATTGAAATCATGATGATGTAACCAGCAAAAAAGCACTTCTTGAGAATTATCAAGGACTTGTGTAAGCCTCAGCATGAACTTCCATGTTAAACTTCAAACTTTGAACTCTTATAGTTTCGCCCAAAATTGACATAGACCAACGAAATTCGGTATTTGGGGTCGTGTCATAACTATTTCACCGCATTACAAATTTTAATGACGACAATTGAACCGTTCGGCGTCCACAGCATGTCCATTTCTTGTTGTTGTTGGGACTTTTTGCCCTCACCTGGAGATCGGACCACTAAACCGATTTTCAAGTTCTATAGCTTAAAACGTAGGTATGGACAAGGCCTAGGGCCTTTTGCAGGCTATTTTAATGCAACTACAATATTCTTGGCACGAAAAGCCAAATGGGCTAGAACTTTTGCTCTCACCTAGAGATCGAACCAATGAACC
>JAHWFP010203952.1:27432-37699 GCA_023313725.1 Lithobius niger
GCTTTTATAGCTTTTTCCACCCAGTTATCCTTCATGCACATCCATATCAAATTTCATGCTTTTCCCAGTAAGTGAACAAGTCTATAAATTTGGGGCCCCAAGCCGCCCAACTAGTTATCATAGTAGTGTCAAAGATGCAAGAAGTTTTGTTTTGTGGCGTGAAAAGCAAACCAGGTAATAAATCCTAAACGAAGTTTGCATTAGTTGGACTGGTTACATGAAATTCCTGAAAGACTATCTGCGATAGTGAATTCGAAAATATGGGCAAAAAAATGGTAACTTTCAAAATTGAAGCATAAAATGGGCCCAAGTAATATTATTTCAACGTTTTTATGTATTGTGACTTATACTCACAGTTCGACCACGCAAAACCAAAAGTCAAAGATCTTCACAAAGATTTTCCCTCGAAACTTGCGAATTTGCGACAACCTTTACTGGTTGCCTTCATCAGGCAGTTAAGCCACCGGCACCCACACTCACAATCCTTCCAAACCCAACGAACTTCAAAAATTCAAAACTCCCTCCTCTTCACATCACAGTAGGCCTTGAGTCAGCATTCCAGGCAGGTGTTGCCACTGCTCATAGTCGATGTTTCTTCATCTGTTTCTTCCTCTGTAGTTGATGGTGCGGGGAGGAATTTCTTCCAGCTTGCTTCCAGTCTAGTTTTGAACTGAGGTGGCACCATGTTACAAATAGTTTTTAAGCTGGTGCTTGTGTGTTCAGTAGTTTTCACCTATACACTGCTGAATAACCATTGATTCTAAGGCACGGAGGTGTGCCCCCTTGCTGGAATCCGACTTGAGCAAGATTTTAGTCTGCTCCCAGTCAATCTGGTGTTTAGATTTCTTGCAATGCATGGCCACTGCATTACTTTTGTCTTCTTTAAGGGTGGCTTTCCAGTGCTCCTTAACTCTAACGCAAATCCGACATTTGTCTCTCCAATGTACCCACTTGGGCACCCCCTGCATGTAGAGGCATGTCAATAAACCTACTGAACACACAAGAACCAGCTTATAAAACGATTTGTGACATAATGACATCTCAATTCAAAACTAGACTGGAAGCAAGCTGGAAGAAATTCCTTCCCGCACCACCAACTACGGAGTAAGAAACAGATGAGGAAACATCGACTATGAGCAGTGCCAACACCAGCTTGGAATGCTGACTCAAGGCCTACTGTGATGTGAAGAGGAGGGAGTTTTGAATTTTGGAAGTTCGTTGGTTTGGAAGGATGTGAGTGTGGATGCCGGTGGCTTAACTGCCTGACGAAAACAACCAGTAAAGGTTGTCGAAAATTCGCAAGTTTCGAGGGGAAAACCTTTGGACATCTTGACTTTTGGTTTTGCGTGATCGAACTGTGAGATGAACTCGAACCAAAGTAGAAATGCTGAGTCGACCGATTTTTCGGTATTCAAAAAAAAGTTTTTATGTAAACCATCCTTCTCAGCAAACACCAAACGAAGCACTTAGAAACTCCCGAGTGCAGAAGCAGATTGGCACATCTAAATGCCAGTAAGAGGCCATCATTTTTAAAAATTTAATTTGAAAAATAGAAAAATACATTCATCACCGTTTGAAGTGAATTGGGAGCTGCAAGGGCAAGGTTGCCATTCCTACGCCTGTTCACATATTAAAAAGTCTGAAAGACTTAAAAATATTAACAACAGTACATAGTTATTATAGGCACTCCATAAGAGATTGTTACAAAGGTACATAAAAAATTAACTAATGTAATAGCTTTTTTTCTAATAGTAGCAAAAAAAGACTGATAGCAGTACAAATTTATTAATAAGCACAAATTCGGGCCTTTTAAAAAATGTGACAAGTCGACAAAGTTTAATAAAACGTTTGGAGACATAGATAGCGCCAAAACCGTCTGCTCATCTGAGAAATTCCCTCCAGGAATCATCCTTACAGCAAAGCTGGGAGATTCACTGTACTTGAGTCAAAGAAAGGTAAATTACTGCAAGAAAGTTGTAGAAAATTTCTAAAAGTTACGATTAGGCCCGCCTTTAAACGGAGTATCCAGTGAGTTCAGACCCAAAGCTTTGTGCCATTGATAAAGACAGCTGCTGCACACCGAGTAGCGATTTAATAAAACAATGCTGGATGGATTCAAGATGGTATATGTCATGAAGAAGGTAAAGGGACTAGCATACACTAAGATGTCGAACGGACACTTTGTAGGTCCGTAATTTCTTTCTAAACATCCTAAAGTGAAAACCCGTTGGACCATACCTAAACGACGACGTGCATTTACCACGACATTGCCACAATGAATCGAAGATTTCAAGTTCGCGATGAACCAAATAGCAAGGTCACTTGACCAAATGTGCACTAGGTAGGGAAGCACCTTCCATAATATACGCAAACCTGGGATTTTGGGTCTCAATGTGGAAACTTACACTTGGCACTGGAAATAGGCCGATGTCAATCATTTGCCCACTGAAAAATGTGGTTTATTTCAGCCTGGACTTGTCGATTGTTCAGGGTGCATATAATGGCAGAACGCAGTTTGATGGCATCTGCATATTTCTGTTGTTAAAATGCCCTTTATTACGAAGTACATACCTGTTGGACAAGAGGCCAGTCGGAATTTCCCAAATCCCCGACCTTGCCTGTGAGCCTTTACCCGACGCAGTACCTTACAATACAACAAATGGAATGATCACCCCATAACGGTGCCTTAAAACACCATTAAAAGCAGTTAAAGAGGCTCTTTAAAACTTATGCAAAACAACGGGTTTTTTTTTAATAGATCACTTTTGTGAAGTAATTACTATACCCTCAAATACACATTTTTTCCTTGAAACATCCTATCTAAAAGGTGTTGCTTGGTGTTTTGTTACCTCGAACTCCGAAACTTCCAGGTAATTAATTTCACACGTGTTTAGTAGCAGCATACACCAAAACGCTGGAAAAAAAAGTGTGATAACACCGTTTTTACTCCTTTTTTTTTGAAGAATGAGGGAGGAGGCTTAAAGATAATAGCGACAAATCACGAAACACCAACAGAATAATAAAAAACAAATCAGTAATAATAATGTCCGAAACCATCTAAAGCATGCACAGACGAACCATCTCTATCTTGAATCGTACCAGGCTTTTTAAGCACCGAAATACGGTAAGTACGGAGAGGATTAGTGAGATTAGGTAAGTCAGTCTAGCAAAGAAGACTAATTAAGAGGAACGATTAGCAAGAGGGACGATTAGCAAGTCTAGTAAAAAGGCTAGTAAGGGGAGGTATTAGTGAGCAGACGAAAAAGTATTGCTGGAGCACTCTGGAGCAGTGCTCGACTACCTTTTTTTTTCGTAGCAGAGCAGTACTCTGGTATTTATTCTCAAGAGGAGCATACTTATTTTAAAATAGCAACTGAATGTCCATAGCGTTGAGCGAGCCACCATCCTACCTTGATATAAAAACACTTTCTCTGTCTCTATTTCTGCCGTATCACACGAAAAACAACATTTGCAAGACCATTAAACGGAATGTAGTAAACCTACCACACAGCAAAACATTGAAGATTCAGTAAAGAAGAAATAGCTAAGCTTACTGCTTTCAGTTCTCAGCCCGTATGTAAAGTTGGAGCAAGGGGAATATACTGGAACATGCTATCATCCTTCTCGATGCCCATTTAAGCGTTAAAAATAGAAAATATCTTAGGTGTTGCTTATTTGCGACCTCTCTCTCTCCCTCTTGTCTGCCGCAGCTCCGGGATTATTTATTTAACCCTACATCGGAGGGCTTAGCAAGTCTAGCAGGGGAGGGATGAGGAAGTCTAGTAAAGAATTGAAAATACCGGTGACCAATAATGAAGGCTAATAAGGGGAGGGATTAGTAAACGTAATAAAATCAAGTCAGGAGAGAGATGAGGAAGCAGTGGCGTAACTAGGGTTTTGTACTGAGGGGGCAACACTAGGCATTTAGCCGAATGGTGTAGAGGGAGAACCGAATAAGAACCCCGGAATCTGAGGCATTTTTGCTGTTTTCCGGCATTTTCTGGCCTTGTAAAATGCCATTCTAAACATTTTTTATAAAACCAGTTTTGCTGACTGCATTATACGCATAAAAAATTGTTGTAATGTAAATCTTTCAGTTTTTCATACGAGATACTTATTTTTTAAACACTTATACTTAAACAAAATATGGAGTTAGTAATTCTTACTGTTTATCTATACTGATTTTCGTATTTCTCTATTTGTTACCTGGTTACTTTAGTGAATTAAAGGAGAAACAGTAGAAGTATAAATTAGCTAAGATGAAAGTTGCGTCTTTGACCTCAAAATGCAACCATCTGACGGTAAATACTTTTTCAGCTATTGGAAAAACTGACTTGGCCTATTTGCCGAATAAGCTTTCAAAATATAACAGAGGGGGCGAATCCCCCCACTAGTTACGCATGGGATTAGTATGATAGTAAAGAGGTCTAGCAAGGCAAGGGATTAGCAAGTTTAGAAAAGTAGTCTACTATATGGGGAACTACGATTAACAACTCGAAATCTGCTGAAGGAAAACTTCATTGATTTGTACACAAAGTCCAAACTATGGCAAAGTTAGTTTGGCACATAGAAAACGTGTTAACACGTTCAAAACCGGGCTGGGTTCAGTAAAAGTGTTGTACAGTCGTTGCGTGAAAACGAAAGGCGAAGCTAGACTCAAGATTACTACTCTTAATATCTCGCTCATATTTCGTGCTGTTTTGCTGAATCGCACAACCGTGGAAGAGACCCACAATTCCAGCAATTGATCCAGCGTCAGTACGGTGGTCGGTAGAGGCAGGTACCCCAGGGGTTCAGTCCTCAAGGTAGGGAACCTTTCCATTATTCAGGTGACGATCTCATCTCACCAAGACGTGAGGCAAATATGGAAAGCGCCGATCGGTCCTCAAGGCCCCTGCGCCATTAAAACCATTCAAATTAGATTGGCTGGCTTTAAAGAACCCACTTTCCAGTCATACTGATGGCATTCTCACGGGAAAAAAGCATGTGAGATGAATGAGTTTGCAAGCCTTGCAAAATTATGGATGGATTGTTATGGGAAAGAGGAGCAAGGCAGTAGAAGGAGCTTAAGGATGGCGAAGCACAATCCTTAGCACACATCTTCAACAGGACAAGTTACAAATGCAGAGATTGTCTTCGTCGCTTTCATCGTTCTTGTCACGAAGTGATTGCGTAAAACAGGTTTCATCAAAATGAACCAACCGGAAGAAGGGTGATGGGCGAATTCGTTGATGATACCTTCCTGTTATGCAAAACGACCACTTTCAGAATTTCCCGGAACACATTAATTTTGTACGGCTAAAAATTTTACAGAAATATTTGAGCAACACATTGCTAGAAAAAGATGTTTGAAGAGAATGAATGTGAAGGACAAGTGTGTCTGATTATCGACTGCGGAATCAGTTTTTGTTCGTTTGTAAATGTCTCTGGCCTATAAAAACTGCGAGACATAAATTTTTTTTGAGGAAAATAGCATTTATTTCGATCCAAAATCCAATTCTCAATCCAAGTGGTGACAATAAACGTTTGAAAAGGGTTGGTTGGGTGGTAGGGGAAGACATACCCATTTTGCCAAATAGCTTTGACAATCCCACTGGTGCAACAATGAAAGTATTTTGGCTGCATTCTGGCAAAACCAGTTAAGAAGGCGTGGGGAGCACTAAAACACACAGCTCTAAATTCCTTGAAAAGCCTTAAACTTGACAAAACAAAATTCAAAGATGGGAGTTTGAGTTTTTGTTGTTAGAGCCTTAAAACGGCCTTGTAAATTTTGTTAGTGCACTATACTAAATGAATGTGATAGGGATTTTATGCCTAAATTTTAAATACACAAAAATACCTTATCGGCCGAATGCATTAACTGAGCTGGATACCTTTTTAATAGCAGCAGTGATATGCAAACAGAGAAGCAATCTAGCAACTAAGTGGCCAACTCCGTTTTTAATTTCGCGAAGTTAATTTAATAATACGACTTCACGTGACAAAAATATGGTGAGAATCTTTCAAACGTTTGGTTTTGTATAGATTAGTAAACATTGGTGGAGATGGGCTTAAGGAAGGGCAAACAAGATGGCCAACTCAATTTGCAGTTATGCCAACTGTGCAAAGTTCGAACTGCAAAGTTGCGGGATGGGAGAAGATTAGTCTCGGGGGAAAAACAAACCCTACTTTTTTGTTTCAGTAATGCATCTTTTAATCGTGAATTTGTGTTAGCTGTCGTTTTTCTACCTGTTCCCAAATTAACCATCATTACCTTAATTGTAAACCATTAAATTGTTTATTCTACCAGATGGTAGACTGCATTCTGTGGCACTGTCTGTAGTCTGATTTACTCCAATGCTGAAATCCGTTTGGTACCATTAGCTGACTATTTTGTGAGAACTATTTTGTGAGAAAAAAAATTGTATCAGGCTGTTCGTATTAGGCATTAATGCAGCTGAACAACGGTAACTAACTAATAAGAATAGCGAATCTGCCATCATCTTCATTACCATCACCTCAAATATGCTTTTAGGTTAGTTACCGAATTTATAATGTGGTTCCATAATGACTGTCAGTGCCGCAATTAGGGGTGGTGCAAAGGGTGCATGGCACCCCAGCCCAGGAAGCAGGGGTCCCAAATAAGACCAAATTCACGACATTTTAGGTGGGGTTGGGCGTCACTTTGCCTCTAAATTTGTTTATTTGTTGAGGAGGAGCCCAACATTTTGTCCTTGAACCCTTCCTTGGAAAAAGCTAGCTGTGGCACTGATGACTGTTTCTAGTTTAAAGCATTATAAAAATTAGTAAACTACAGTAATTAAATGATTAAATCTTATGCCATAATACGAAATTGGAATTCCACAGATCATACATGCAGTCAAACATGCAAGTCATACATGCAGAAAAATAAGGGATTAATGCAAAGCCATTTTTTTCCCCATTTGACACGGAAAAAGTGTGATATTTTTAAGAATCATGCATTTATTCTGTAACTTGTACAACGCTAAACAATTCTATTAATGTACTCTTAGGCATTAACATAGCTATTGTTATTTTTCAGCTTTTCCATCAGGCGGATATTGATATTCGAAACAATTTACAAAATGACGTAACTCGACTGGCCTTCAACAGCAGCAAATATTGTCTTCAGTTGGAAGTATTCGAGAAACAGTTTTAATTTCGTAGTGTAGTTTTCCTACATACTCTCGAATGCAAGAACAGAGCAAATAGGTTGGGGATTGGGGATAGTTGCCGGCAAACAAAAGGCTAAATCATGGCAGGTGACCGACCCCTTAAACGAACCATGACAAACATCGTAGAATGAATGCAGCGTAATTTCGTACTTTTTCTGGTAGTTGTTACTTTCTCAACTTAGTCCTCAGATATTGGTTATGTATAGCTAGTGAACCAGAACTGTGGTAAAGCAAACATACACCATTTTAAAGAAATTAAGATGTTTAAATGAGCTAATGTCGTGTTGCATTGCACATGTATTGGTTATTCCCACTCAAGAACACACGAAACAAGAGAAATTTGTTCAGGTCCAGGAGGAGAGAACAAAATAGTACGAGAGGACTTGCCCAGGAAAAATGTTTTAACTTTTTTTTTCTTCCGTCTTGGACTTAAAACACAAACTTCTGTAATTTCGCTTTATATGAAACATTTTTTTTTTACTTGACATAAATACATCCGAACGGTAGCACAACGCCAAGCGGATTGGGGCGAATTGGGTGGGGGCGGGGGGGGGGGCGGGGAGGGAGTAAGTCGCAAACTATACTGCAAAATTTACGAGTAATCCCCAAACAAAGTGAGGACGCACAACCGACTATTCAGAGTCGTCCGTTTCAATCAAGTCGACTCTCAAGTCGTTTCAGATCGAGTCAATTCAGGATCGACTCTCACAGCCGACCTAAGAAGTAAAGCGGAAAAAAATTCCAAATTCGTACAAGGACGTGAAATGATACATTTATTAGTCACGAACCTTTGACCACACTCAACCCAGTTTTTTCTCCATACGAGTTTTCAGTCAAATTATAAATCTGAAGAATGAAAATTTCTTTCGTAGCAAAAATGTCGAGTTCTCTGCTCTTAAAAAGCCAGTCAATTTTTAATTTCATCTTAAATGTTGCAAAACCCACTTTGAAGCTGCTACAAAAACTAAGACAAGTATGAAATACGGCAAAACTCTATCAGTTACCTAGCAACTAAGCTGCGAGCGGCCATCTTGCTGGCGGTAAAAACAATGGCGTCTTTAGTCAAGCCAATGCTGACAAAAAATAACAAAGTGGGAGAGCAAGCAAATTAGACTGTACCAAAACTGCGGAACTTTAAGCTTAAGTTAGGGTTAAGAGGCTTGGTTTAGGTTGGGGAAAAGAGCCTAACCAAAATTGGGCCTACTAAAGGCCTATCAGCCAAAAACCCCCTAACTAGAAGACCTAGCAGGGGTCGAAGGAGGACTAGCCAGTTGGCTGGCCCGAAGGCTTTCTGATTTTGCATGCTGACGCCTTTGTTTAAATACCATTTGGTAACCCCTGACAACGGCGCAGTGCAACGGCGCTACTAAGAAATTGCCTAGTTTACGTAATATGAGTTACCCCCAGCGACTAAAGAATTTAAAAGTTGACTCCTTGGAACTTCGCCGGTTAAAGGCTGACCTTGTCCTGGTTTTTAATGCTGTCCACGGCATGCTCGGTGTGGATCTTCCTTTATTTTTAATTTTTACCCTGAACACAGGACGCGGGGGCACTGTTCTAAATTGGTTACCCAGCAATCTAAACTAAATTGTCGACAGTTTTTTTTTGCTGTAAGGGTGGTCCCCGCATGGTATTCCTTAAAACATGAAACTGTCTCAGCAGGGTCACTTGGTATTTTTAGGCGGCTGCTTGACCTTGAGATTTTGACTCCATTTCTGCTAAGACCTGCTTTTGTGATTTGAACTGGATTTTTACTTTACCTTCGTTAAATTGTACGTTATTTTACTATTTATTTACTATTCTTTAGGAAAGCTGTAAGTGATACTAGCGACCCTTGCTTGACCGTTTTGCTTGTGCAAACGAAGTTTTATTATTATTATTATTATAACCGCGAAATAGCAAGGGTATTATGGGTAATGGAAAGTTCCAGAAGGTTCTAGAGGCAGGAACCGGAAATTAAATCACATGGCATAGATATTACCCACCTATGTATACATTAGCCACACAAGACTAAGATTGGCCATTGGCCCCAGCAAACATGCACGTAAACAAGATTTACGACGAATGCTGCGAGAGCGGGTTTGTTGGCAGCTGCTGCAATTTTCAGCAAGTGGAATATTTTCTTTCATGATTTACAACCTTAATGTATGTTTTGCAGCGTCAAGGATTGGATATTTGGCAGCTGTTGCTTGGCCAGCACTAGTTACATGCGCATGACATACGAAACGACACAAGCTGAATATTACACGTACACTGTTGTAGCCTACTTTTGCAAAAACGGGCCGCTTATCAGTGGTTTTTAACCCACTTTTTCTTTGACCAATTCCAAGAAGTGAAAGATCGTCCGAGACTGTAGCCGAGGATGTTTCTTTCAGTCTGAGGACTCATTTGCAAAAAAAATGGGACAAAAAACACTTGTTACTTCGTAATTTTCAATGTTAAAAGTTTCTCTAATCACGTAACCGGAGAGTGGGAAGAATGTTCCGAATAAGATATAGTTATTGCAATAAGAAGAAAATAACTATTACTTGTTTTGTCAACAAGGAGGGTATAAATTCAATGGTCGGATTCGGCCAAATCCTCGACGACACTTGACTTTATGCTGCTTCCTACCGGATCGCTCGTCCTCGTGCATGGATGCCTCGGTTCTTTGCCCAACTGCAGTAATCCTCTCCGTCAATCTTCTGTTTAGCCTTCCAACTTGCGTGTTCTTCCCTCCAAACGAGTGCCACACTCACTGGAGAGATCTTCCTGCTTCGGTACTCTTGGCCACCCTCCTAAAGTTATTCATCAACTCCTGACTCGCCGAACACCATTTTAACTTGACGGTCGGAAAAAAATTCGTGCCGGAGGGCCTGGTTAGTCGCCACCGCTTGCCACCATTATAACTCAATGGTGCAATTTTCTTCTTACTTCGAACGTGGACGAAAAAAATACTTCTGGGTTGAAGAGCATGTGGTTAGTTACCGCCGCTGGCCACTATTATAACTCAATGGGGCCAAAAAAAAATCTTACTTCTAGAGGACTTGGTTCGTGACCACTGCTGCCGCCATTATAAATTCAATGGTCTGGAAAAAAATTCGTCCTGGAGG
>JAHWFP010203961.1:0-10218 GCA_023313725.1 Lithobius niger
AAGTTAATGTTTCTTCCGTATTCAGAAACAAAATTTGATGAAAAATTTCGAATCTCGAAGCTCAATGAGCGAGCATCTTGCAGTAAAGTGAGTTTTTTGGCACCTGTTTTTGGTTTTTGTTAAATAATTTGAGAACAACTGAAGCTATTGGTCTGAAATTAGCACCATTGGAAAGCTCTCGAAAAAACGGTTAAAATGGTGTATTGAAACATCAAAAACGGACAATTTTTGGTGAAGATATCGCAAAAACCGATACGTGACCAAAACAGTTAACCGATACGGATCCGATACCGATACTGCCAGTATCGGTGCCGATACCGATGCCAATATCGGTATCGGCCGAGCCTTACTCTTAATGCTTTTTGGGAATTTGCTTCACAAGTTCCTCTTCCGGAAAGTTTGGAGACAGTGTACAACGATCTTCATTTGCCACTATTTCCGGGATCTTAACACTTTACACGCTGAACATTCTTAACTATTACCACATAATTGAGCATTTTTTATCCCCAAATCCACATCTTGTTGACTCTATGTGGACCCATATAAGATACGGGTCCCACATCCAAAGTGTTAACACTCCCTGTCCAACTAGCCTCAGTGGGTTTTGAATTGGGCAATTTTTTGTAGAAATATTTTTCAAATTCACTATGGACAGTTTTCTCTGTGCGTGAATGTTGTTACCGCTGCCGACAGTGTAGAGTTTTTGTAAAGGGTCTCAGTAGTTCAGAAAGTTCCCATACTGAAGAAGGATAGATTGCACAGTCGTGACAGCTTGCATACTATTAAAAAGCGTGATGTAAATACCACCTGTTTATACTAATTACAAAATGTTGTCTGTTAAATTACAATTTGAGCTGTAATTAATACTTACACTTTTGTAAGTCAAGATTTTATATCTTTTAGACGTTTAGAGTGGAAGAACTACGAGGTAACAGTCACTGGCCGCAAAACAATGAGTGTCCGCAATGTGGTTGATGAAGCTTGGGAAAAGCTAGACTTCCGTGATCGTCTCATTCAAGTTTCTTTGAGTCATAGCCACCTAATTGTTGCTACCACTACACAGTGCTACATCTATAGCACCCGGAATTGGAACACGCCTATCATCTTTGAATTGAAAGAGGGCAGTGCTACATTGATAGTTCAGGCAGACAAGTAAGAGATATCCTTATTAACTAATATGTCTTGCCCAGTAGTAGATATGCTTTGATATTACACTCTGCCATACAGTTTACAAATACAAAAGTTTCGAAAGTTATTATGAGAGTTCATTTCACGATTATGTTCAAGTTTTGGTTCCATTAGACGCTCAATTGGAATACAGTTTATAGTTTTTCCCCCTAAACTATTGATTTGTTGCTCAGCTAATTCCAGTATTGTTTGTTAATTACTGATACATCCTCCAAATTTTAATTACATTTTATGTTTCAATATGCCATTCAAATCTTCCTTTCAAGCACTATCTTTAAAATCTTTAAAATCAGTAGTTCAAATTCTTTCAAAAAAGTTAATTAAGTTTGTCCTCTAAATGTCTGTCTCGTATGTAAGTCTTTCACTTTTAAATTCTCATGACTTGTATAAATGTACACTTATATTAGTTATTTAATATTGATTTGATTTTATTGTAAGGGGGAAAAAATTCTTTGTGATTGGCGTAGCTGGCTACACTAAAAATTGAGTTTGTGTTTGTTTGCTAGTACTGTAGTCTTTCCTTTAGCCCATTATCACCATGATTTAAAAGGAGTTTTAGTTAATGCAGCAAAATATACAAACAAAACTTGTTAAGAATTCCAGCAGCGTTTTTATCTTTTGAAGTCGTATCGGTTAACTTCAGAAAATTCATTCGTGGCAAAACTAAAATTTTAGTTGTAGATTTTATTTGCTAGTAATACTTCTCCTATTAGCCTATCACTGGCAAGATTTAAAAAGCTTCTGAGGTGACCAGAAACATCATCAAAATCAATTGACATCAATTGACTTAGCAAAAATAGTGCACAGTTTGGCTCTTTGATTTGTTAGTAGCCCTTCGTCTATTAGACCATCGCCATGTAAAAACCTTTCTCTTAGTTAAGAAGAAACTTAAAACTAAAATGACTACTAAGGTCTTTCAGTGGTCCATCATGGTCGATCATGGTACATCATAAGCAGCAAAAATAGATAGTAGAATAGGTCTGGCTGAAGAAGTCTTGAACTGTTATCTAGTTTGAGCTAGATTATTAGGTTTTCTCTAACACTGCATGCACTTTTTAAATTTAAAAAAAATGATAATTCTACCCAGGTAAGATAGTTCCCCGAGCGGAAAATGACGAATCTGTGTTACAAGTTGGGATCCCTTTCCCTGCCTACGGCGCTTCTTTTACGGTCTTATTACCATTCAAAACATGGTAATATATGCAAAACGGCTACGTCACCTCCCCTACCCTCTTCACTCCCCGTCCGCTATGGAACCCCACTCGTTTTCCCCCGCAGCCTCGGGGGGGGGGGGGGGAAGTCCCGGCAGGAGGGAAGTTGGTAGAATTATCATTTCTCTCTCAGAGAACTCCCCTCTGTGTTACAAGTTGGAAGGATTACAGAACGTGCACTAACTAGCGGGAGTCTCACCTGCCCTTCATCCTAGAGACGCATTCCAATGCCCCAGGCTACCCACGGGCCCCAGGCATCGAGGCTGCCCTACGCTCGTACGGGTCCCACAACACATTCTTCTGAGGCAAGGGCCACGGGCCCTCCTTGACCCAGGCAGACAGCTCCACGAACCAAGTGGCACCCGACCATGCCGGCGTGATGAGGATGGCTTTCTTCACTTCATCCCCCAACAGTTTTTGCTCACAACGCCCAATCAGCGGGCACGGAGGAAACAAATAAGGCACAAACTTGCTCCTCGACACACTGAACGCGTCAGTAAACTCAGCGCCCGGGCACCTGCCCCAAGCACCAAACCTGGGCAGCTGGGCAGTCGCTTCCAACGCAAACACGTCCACATCAGGAGTGCCAAACCTGTCGCACACACTCCGAAACACCCTGGGCGACAACATAAAGTCATACCTGTCCAGGAACACCCTAGAGTTCTGATCCGCTACCGAATTCAATTTCCCCGGAATGAAACAGGCGTCGATGGTGCAGCCGAGTCGCTGCTGCCAGGCCAACAGTCTCTGCACAAGGCCTGTCAACTCACGGGACCGAGTCCCTCCCTGTTGGCGCACATAACACACTGCGACCATGCTGTCGGACAAAATGCGCACCGCCGCTTCCTGCAGCTTCTCTCGGAAAGCTTCCACCGCCTTCACCATAGCCAGGAGGTCCCTGACATTAATATGCAACCTAGTCTCATCCGGTAACCAGCGGCCCTGCGCATGATCGCCAGCCAGAGTGGCACCCCAGCCTACGTCCGAGGCATCCGTAGACAGTACCGCGGTTGGATCCGGAACACACCACGGTCGACTGACCGCCGGATCCTCCAGCAAACAACAACACCAATCCAAGTCGGACCTAGACCCAGCTGACAACACCCCATCCGGGTAGCCACCACGAGACCACGTGCGCAAATTGTCTTGCCAGAAACGAGTATGCAGCCTGGCATCCCCTACCACACAGACGATACTTTCGACCAACCCCAACAAGCGCATTATGTCACGCACAGACTCCCTTGGCTTCTTGCGTATCTGCCGCACCTCACGTAGCAGTCCTCGCTGTTTTCTGTCAGGCAACACCTGCTTAGCACCAACCAAATCCACCTGAATCCTCTGATACAACAGGCTCTGTGTGGGGACCAAAACACTCTTGGCCAAGTTCGGGAAAAATCCCAGCTCACGAAGCAGCTGCACTGTCCGACGCATGTTGGCTTCCACACTCCGCACTGAAGGCCCCAAGATGCCAAAATCATACAAATATACGAAAAGCAACACACCTTCCCGCCGGAGAAAACGCCGCACCAGGCCAACCAACTGCATAAAAATGTACGGCTCGGACGCTAGTCCAAAAGGCATCACCCGGAAACGGTAAACACACCCCTGTCAAGAAAACATCAAAAATTTTCGGGCGTTCCTCGCTATTGGCACCCCATAATATGCCGGAGAAAGGTCTATTTTCGCCATCCACCAATCTTTTCGTAAACATTTTGCAACCACCGACAGCGTGTCCAAATGGCATTTTTGCACTTCCATATACACATTCAACATCTTCAAGTTGAGAATCACACGTATCGAGCCATCGGGCTTCGGGACTGCAAAAATCGGCGATGCAAAACCGATCGACCCTTCTGGAACACGTTCCACCACGCTCTGCGTCACCATCTCTCGTAATTTCGGGGCAATTCTAGCATCGTCCTCTTCCAAACTCGCCTGCGCCCAAACCGCCCGTAGCGGCGGCCTCGCCATTAGGCCTAGACTGGCGCCATTAATAGTCCGCAATACCCAGGGCGATGCCCCGATCTCCGACCACGCTGCGTCGTGACCCGACAAAGAGCCTGCTTGCCACCTCGTGTCCCCCGAAAACGGCGTCAAAGTCCGGGACATCTCACACAAAGTCCGCATTGCATCAATCTGTAACGATATGGCATCGTCCAAACCACCGGGAACCGGTCGAGCCACACTACAGTCAATGGCCAATCTGGCTTGCAACAGAGCACACATCACGGCAACACCAAACCACAACACCGCGCCGCCATTTTGGATTTTGGCCAACGGACAACTGGCAACCTCGTGGCCGCCCAAATCACGCACCATCCTTCACGTAGCGTAGTGTTTACGCAATTCACTTAACAGTTCCCACGACGGCACCCCTGCCCGGGTAAGCAATGAACACAGTAAGTCCGAATCCATCTACAGTATAGCCATTATCATCACATCAGGTGTCCGGGAACAACATCCAAACCGCCCGCATCAACAAGCCGGGCCGCCATTACGCCCGACCGGCGTCCTACTCGTCGTAAACTCCTTCCCTTTCGACAGCACTCCTGGTGCCTCGCAAATTATTGCGGTTCAAACTTCCAAGCACGCCTGGTGCCTCACAATATCCCCGTATTGCGGCCTCCACAGCACTCCTGGTGCCTCGCAATTTCTACGTATTACGGTCTCTCTCTCTAGCACTCCTGGTGCCTTGCAATTTCTACGTATTGCGGTCTCTCACTAGCACTCCTGGTCCCTCGCAGTCCTTCAAATTGCTGTTTACTTAGCACACCTGGGCCTCACAATTCTTCTTAATTGTGGTCTATCACATCCGAAAAAAAAATAAATAATAATAAAACCTTGAATACCAATCTTGCTCCAGCTCCTAACCGTACGACCATACCGCGCCAGCGGCTGAAAAAAGAGTGGGGTTCCATAGCGGACGGGGAGTGAGGAGGGTAGGGGAGGTGACGTAGACGTTTTGCATATATTACCATGTTTTGAATGGTAATAAGACCATAAAAGAAGCGCCGTAGGCAGGGAAAGGGATCCCAACTTCTAACACAGAGAGGAGTTCTCTGTGAGAGAGAAACTTTTGCTGTCACTAAACTGTTCGTTATCCCCATTCTCGAAAGAACATATACCACAACAGTATTGCAAATTTTTGACTGCTTTAAAGGTAGATTTTCGTTGTCAGTTTAGTAACCGTTCTGAAACCTCTTGAAGTAGAAATCGAAGCTTAAACATTTTTAAATTAACTTTTACTGTATTAGTTTCTGCAAATATGGAGTTAGTAAAGGAAACCTCTCCTTCATGTGTATTCAGTAATTTCAAACATAAGCACACTCTAATTACATTGGTTTTCTGCTATGAAATCTAGCATAAATAGTGTTTTCTTTTGCATTTTATTTCTTTTAGGCATTTTTTACTCGTTGAAACTAACAACATTTATTTATACTCCTACGATGGACGTTTCCTTGGGAGTCCCAAGTGGGCAGGGATGCAACCCGATGTTTTGAACAGACATACTATTAGTTTAAGCAATGATACGATCGCCGTACGGGATAAAAATGATGAGAAAGGTAAGATTTTTTGTTTTAATGGTTTGTAAGTGGTGGTAAGTTTTCCCCATCCCATTCCTGATTTAAAGCAACATCCGGCCTGCCGTATAAACTTCGGCCTGCCTTATAACAGCCACGTGCATTTACCATAGTCAAGGTCAACCAAGACAGTAGCTTCGTTCCTCGCAGCGAACAATGCAGCTACTGTCTCAGTTGGCATTGCGCCTAATAGACAAGTCAACATGAACGCATTAATTGTGTCATCAAAAACCGGAATGATTCTTGTATTTTAAAATCACAATTTATAATTTTCTAGACTAGTGTCTTATAATTTTGCTTTAGCGATCTATTGGAATAATAATTTTAATTTTTACTGCATTAGTCTTTTAGATTTTTGATCTCGTAGTAATTACTAGCAAACAATTAAAATTAGTACTGCGCACGCATAGATAAAACTTCAAGGTCATTGTAGGCACGCAAAGGATCATATATGTTCTGGAAGAACGTAAATAAAGTTTCCCAATATTTAACAGGAAATCTCCTAGACACCACATTTTAAAACGGATTTTTAGCAAGGGAAAGACCAACGGTAAATAAATAGACCTTTGGGGCCGTACTTAATGTGGAGAACCGAGAAAAATGGCTCTGGGAGGTATATCCCTTTAAACTCCTATGAGGCAAATTCAGGCCTAAAAAGTTAGAAGTCTGGAATGAAAAAATGCCAAGTGTATGGCAGTGTAGTGCATTTTGGAGAGTAAATAACACTTGCACCACCTGCAAGACTAGAATTTATTTAGTCTACTTGAATTTTCGAGGATTAACGCCGATCCTCTTCATCCGAAATCTCAAAAAACGTTTCACTAAGGCCACTTAAAAAAAGAAAGTTGGTTCTCGGGCATTTTTCTCAAAAAATTCGTGCGGGCGGGCGGAATTTATTTTTTTATTTTCCGACCCCATTTTTCATACATTTTGGGGAATTATTTTTTAGTATGGATAAAATAAAAAATACTGCCGCATAATGCTTCGTACTTTGTGTCCACACAATTATTTAACAACAAAAATGGTAATTTTATATTTCAATTTTTCATTAAGGGCTATTTGGTTCTGTAATTGCCGCGTCGTTTCTTTTTATTTCCAGTCAACAAATCTATGCGGAAGGGCCTGAGAACCAACTTTTCTTTTTTTAATGGCCTAATACTTCCGTTACAGGCTGCGGCTACAACAAAACTTCATCTACTCGTGTGCTCTCCAATCACTGATCTTTAAGCGTAACTCTACAGGGCGTCTAGATTGCTTTGTGGGGGTTCGTTGATTTTACATTGGCATTCTAATTTTAAAGTCAGGTCTGGATTTATAATTCCCATCGATTCGGTTATATGTTGGTGCAGTGATATTCACAGGTAGTGCAAGTGTTATTTTCTCTCCAAAATGTCTTCCAATCACCATTTTTATCGTCAGTTGCCGATATTCCAACTGTAGTGCATTGGGAATTTTGCTGATCACAGTCTTCGATGCATGTACGGGGTTACCAGGTCAGCAACCATGGAAGACTAGCTCCACAAATTTGTGTATGTTCTTCTTCCTGCAATAGTTGCCCAATTTTTCAAAAACCAATTAACTTTAGAATAATCAGTTTGTAAATTTTATAACCGATAATTTGATAAATGGACAGATGGACATACACCATTTGGTGAAAGCTGTACCGATCAGCATTTTTTCTGCCAAACAGCGAATCGCCCACAAATTGATTGGTATACCGTTTCAATTTTACTGAACCGATCGCTACCGATTTTTAATAAATTTTTTTCTGGCTTACACAAACTTGTAGGCTAACAAATTTGCAGGCTAATGCAAACATTGGAATACATTTTTTTTTCCCAAATAAAAGTAAATATTTGTCCGTTATTAACCTTAGCCTACAGAATATAAAACTTGTTAACCTAGCGTAAATTAAAACAAACGGTAACAATACATGTGGTGAATCAGAATTTATTTATTGTCAAGGACCTGTTTTTGTTCGCCGAACCGATTTTTGCCGATCTGCACAAAATCTGCCAAAATCTGTTCGGTACAGCCTTAGCAATTATGCAGTTACGGATGTCTATATGCATTCTTGTCGTCAGGAATCTTCATGTATTTTCATTTATTGCCTTATGATATTCCTTTTATCCCATTTTTAATCGTCTTTGTGTTATCATCGTCGTATTTATCCATTTTTTTTTCATCCACATAATTGCGCGTGTCACCACATGAGCAGCGCATATGGTTTCCACAACAAAGAATTTTGTCTATGTTGCAGTGAAGCAGTATGCTGCCAAATCAGTACTTATGCAGCAGTGCCTCCACGGAATAATGTAGGACACCTACATTACCATTATGAAACAATTCCAAACCTAGTCCACAAAAATGCTTTGCAAAAAGCCCTTGTAACTTTTTATGCAACACATTGTGACTGACAACACTAAATTGTACCTCAAATGAGCCATAATTTTACATGAAACTGAAGGTTTGTTCCTTCGCCGTGCTTCAGAACATTTATCTGAGCCCGTGTCAGAAAGAACTTATTTCATAGCATCCTTTCACTCAGCAAATTTATTTTCGATTGACCATGATGATTTTCGGTTAATCATGATGATGACGTGTATTTGGCAGGTATGCTTGTCTTGTTAAGTATACCATCAACTCTGATATTACGCTGTTTGACCCACAATTTTACAGTTTTGCCAAGGAAAATTTGAATGTATCAGTTTTGTGATGGAACACCATGACAACTAAAGTAGTCCTCATTTTAAGTGCACTTATCAAAATAATTACTTGTATAGGCTACGGAGCCCCTAGTCGCTAGGTGGGCTAAAAAAAAAAGGTTAATATTACGTGGTATGAGACACATCTACTAGGCTACCACCACCTGTTCAAATACAGGACAACTATCGTTAAGTTAAATATTTGCTAAAATCATACAGATTAAACCCAAGAAAAAATTTCGGAAGAAACAAATGCAAGATTTAGTACAGTCATGTAGTTTTCGGATGTTTTTGTGTTGACAAATTTTTTCTGAAGAAGGTGAACGGGGTGGAATTCACCGAACATTCAAAGGAACTTGTGTGTGTGTTTCTGCCTGGTGGTGGTTGTGTGTGTTTTTTTGAAGTTAAGGCAAGATTTAGTAACATTTGAAGCAAAATAAATGACAGTTACATTTGTGAATAACAATGTCCTTTAACTTCAAAATGTTTAGGTTAACAAATGTAGAAAAAAAGTGTACAATCCTACACTGGAACCATTTTTGAAGTTTAACAATTTTTTAACTGGGATTTCCAATTAAATAAAACAATAAATAGCACACGATCAAACTGAAGAGTAAGTAAAAACTACTAAACTGAGCATGTTTCAAGTAAAACTTTAAAAACGTTGATTTCCCATTTGTAACTTTGGGTCGGGAAATTGAAATAGCCGAAGTTAATAGCGGGGTTTTAAAGATCCGTAAACTTAAAAGTAAGGCTTTCTCACGATTTATTTAACAGCTCCTTGATATTGAAATTAACCGCACGACTACGCCCCTGACTGTAAGTTATGTTAAATTAAGACTGTTAAAGAGGGACCCGTATCTTAGAAGAGTTAGCTAACTGCTATTCTCCTCGTACTATATTTACCAATGCATTTGGTCTGAACACGACTTCTTCTTGTCTTCCTCCTCCACACCAGTTGTAGAAGATCGCTGAGCCAAGTGCCACGCCTACCAAGCTTCAAGACGATTGAGTGATGCTGTCTTGCATCACCCATAGTGGTGTACCGATTCCTGTTTTGAGTACGGTTCCGTGGTATCGGAACCGGTACCGGAACCGCTTTGTTGGTTATCCGATACTGACTACCTTTCAAAAATCGGCACAGACCACTAAAACTTGATACTGTCATCTACTTTCCCTTTTCCAAGAGTATGCGATAGTTGGAAAGAATATCTTGGAGATCTTGGAACAGAAAATTAATTTCAGTACCTTATTTCATCGAAAAACTGTGCTTGTTATTAGAACTTAGATGAATAACTAACATTTTCGCGCGTTTTTATGGGCCACTTACCTGTTGACCCCAACTTTTGTTGAGTAGTTTGCATCATATTACCATAAAATCCCATCTAGGATGGAAATATACTAAGCAGAATACGTTAACAGTGGATTCCTGTTTGTTTAAAGATGTCAGGACTTTATTGTAATTAAGTTGCTTCCTATTTTGCTAACGTTTCACACGAGTTTCACAGCCTGCACCGGCATTGTGTTTCTAAA
>JAHWFP010204013.1:0-15680 GCA_023313725.1 Lithobius niger
TTTAACACAGAGGTCCTAGGTCGACCCTTACTAACACTGGCTATCGCAAGTGTTAATTATATTTTAAAATCTGTAGTAGTTAGAAAAGCTGATTGACTACTTAACTTAGATGCTAAACACCAATTTAATAGCAACACTGCCTCTTTAAAAATATTGTCGTCAGAAGCATTTTACGATGTAGTCACTAATAATAAAATACTTTATGCCCGTATGATGGAGTCAACACACAAGTTGTAATTTTGTTTACGTGAATGTTGTTAGCCAATAATTACGAAGTCTCCCATCCTAAAATGTAAGCTTTAAACAAAACACTATTGGTGGAGATTTCCAGTTGGGGCCTAACCACGACCGGGCGTAATGTAAGCCCCGGCTTAGCTAGACCTCGATCTCAAGACTAAGCTTCGGACCAAATTTGCTGGTGATTTCAATGCTAGTCTGAGTTGGGGACTTACTAGTACAGTACTAGCTAGACGCCGACCTTCGGCCTAAAGTAGTACTGGGTAATCTTGGCGATTTCCATGTTAAGGTCTAGCTAGTACAGTACTCTGACTGGTTAATACCCTTCAAGTGACGTCATATCACCCGTAAACAGTATCAACGCATTTGGCTTCTCCCAAGATACGTCGGGATTCGTGTATCAAATTGTTTTCAAGCAAACTTCGGTGATTTTTCTTATTCGATTTTCAGGATAGCAGTTTTCGTAAAAACTTAATTGTGACTGAACCAGTTTTTAAAAAATATTTTCTTCCCAAATTTATAAGATTTCAGTTTAAAATTACATAAACAAGCCTGTAGCTAGCCATTGACGATTGGGGGTTGGGTTAAGGATATATTTTGGATGCCTAGGCTATATAATGAATGCTAATGAACTGCTGTGTGCAAGCATGGCAGTAGGGGAAAAATATTTTTCAAATGGACTGTCAAGAGCTGAAAAATAGTGAAATCTTTGGTCGGTTTTATCCTAAACGACCTAGAAGGTATTACTGCAAAAAAACTTGCACATTTTAAAGCAACAACATGCTACAGTTTTTCAAAAATGAAGAAAATATGGGCAAAAATGGCGAAACCTTTCACTCAGTTTTGTTCAAAACAATTTGAGGTACTATTGGATACAAGCTTTTAAATATTATATGAAATCGATATGCTCCATTTTTATTTTTTTCTCCCTTGATTCAGGGATGTAAAGTAAATGTTTCCCTCATATACGGTGGGGATTTCCAGTTGAGGTCTAAACACGGCCGGGCGCAATGTAAGCCCCGGCCGAGCTAGACCTCGACCTCAGGACGAAGCTTCGGACTAACGTTACTGGTGATTTCAATGCTAGTGTAAGTTGGGGACTTACTAGTACAGTACTAGGTAGACCCCGACCTTTGGCCTAAAGTAGTACTGGGTAATCTTGGCGATTTCCATGTTGAGGTCTAGCTAGTACAGTACTCTGATTGGTTAATACCCTTCAATTGACGTCATATCACCCGTAAACAGTATCAACGCGTTTGGCTTCTCCAAGATACGTCGAGATTCGTGTATCAAATTGTTTTCAAGCAAATTTCGGTGATTTTTCTTATTCGGTTTTCAGGAAAGCAGGTTTCGTAAAAACTTAATTGTGACTGAATTATTTTATAAAAATATTTTCTTTCCAAATTTATCCGATTTCAGTTTAAAATTACATAAACAGGCCAGTAGCTAGCCATTGACGATTGGGGGTTGGGTAAAGGATACATTTTGGACGTCTAGGCTATATAATGAATGCCAATGAACTGCTGCGTGCAAGCATGACAGTAGGGAAGAAATTTTTTCAAATGGACTGTCAAGAGCTGAAAAATAGTGAATCTCTTGCTCAGTTTTATCCCTAACGACCTAAAGGGTATTACTGCAAAAAAACTTGCACATTTTAAAGCAACAACATGCTCCAGTTTTTCAAAAATGAAGAAAGATGGAAAAAAACCTTTCACTCAGTTTTGCCCAAAACAATTTGAGGGATTTGTGGAGAAGAGCTTTTAAATATAATAAAATATCGACATGTCCATTTTCATTTTTTTCTCCCTTGATTCAGGGAAGTTAGGTAATTTTTTTGCCCTCATTTAGTGTCCTTTGGGGCGCTTTTCTCCTTTAATTTGAGATCTTTCACCGACTGTTATGGGTTTAAGTTTGCTGACGATTTAAAGGTGGGAACTGAAAACATTTCCACGTTTTGCTCACCTGTCCTTGAGAACAAGATCCAGCATGTTGAGGAGTGGTCTAAAACATGGCAACTCCCTCTTTCCGTATACAAATGTTGCTCCTTCCATGTGGGAAATCTTAATCCCTGTTGTTTGTACCTTCTAGACCAGAAACCACTTCCAGCGTACCCTGACGTTTGTGACCTTGGAATCTGGTTTTCCAGAGATTTGAAATCTTCACTTCATTGTAGGAAAATCTGTACTTTGGCTTATTCCAGGTCTGTAATTGTGCACCATTGTTTCACCTCTGGGGATGTCCCTACTAAGATTTGGGCATTCAACAAAAAAAGGGTCTACGTACGGCCCATCCTTGAGTACGCTACCCCAGTTTGGTCGCCATACCTTATAGGGGACATTGACCGTGTCGAGCGAGTACAGCGTTGGTTTACGAATAATTTGCCAGGATTCAGGGAGCTCAGTTATCGAGAACAGTTGGAAAAATCCGGCCTTGAATTCCAAGAACTTCGTAGATTGAGGTACGACCTCATCCTTGTGTACAGGATTCTCCGGAGACTTTTCAGGGCTGATCTACCATTTTTTGATTAATGGCCATGACTGGAAACTAGTGTTTCCTACCTCCCACATGGATTGCCGCATAAATTTTTTTCTCTGTCTGCGTTGTTCCCATTTGGAACGCGCTGAGCAGCGACACTGTTGGTGCACCAACTCTTTCTGGTTTCCATTCGAAACTACGCAGGGAACCATTACATAAATTTCTGAAGTGCCCTCTACCTTCTTCCCTGTAACTCTTTTTCTTTACTCCTTTTTTTCTATCACAGGAGCAGAGTAAGTGGTCTCACACCCCTTCTGCCGTCCTTCCACTCCGTGGTAAACATGTTATTATTATTATTATTATTATCTTATTGACTCTTATTGTCAAATTGTACCTTCAAATTTTTTTGGAATTCATAACAAGTTTGTTGTATAAAAAAATGGAATTGTTTCTACATTAACACAAAAGGATCTTCAAATCGTAGTAGCGACAGGTTAGCAGAAAAAGTACTACAGCAAATCAAACAGCCAACTCAATTTTCCAACTCGGTTTTTAATTTTTCCAGCTATACCCGATTTTCATGAAGTACGGATTCAGTTCACGTTCTGTTTTAACTAAAACAGTGGCAGAATGGGCTAGCAGTGAAAACTTGGCAGAAATCGTTACTAAGTTTTGTTTTATGCAGTTTTGTAAACGTTTCTGCCTTACTTAAGAAAGTTTTTAAATCCTGGCAGTGAAGTTGTGGTTTGGAATCGTAATATAAATAAATAATAAATAAATAAATTTTATTTCGCTCGTAGGGCGAAAGGGAAGTGCAAGGGTTCGTCTATCGAACCGCTGACAGCAGACCCAAGGAAAAAGAAGATGGTAGGGAAATGGAAAATTATGGGTTCCAAATAGAATGTTCAGGGCGACGAAGGAACGGGCGAAGGGTGGAAGTGGTTAAGTGCTTTATGAAGGAGACAAGCGATGGGGCTAAAACAGTTTCATTGTTGAGAGAGTTCCAAATAGGAACCACTCTAAGAGCGAAGGACGACCTCCGTGAATTTAAATGAAAACGGGGAAGAATAAGTTTGTAACAGTTACCACGAGTCCTGGAGTTAGGGCTAAAATCAAAAAGTGGGAGTTCGAAAGGTAACATGGAGTGTATAATCTTATAGGTTAAGATCAGATCGGCCCTCAAGCGTCTGCATTCGAGGGTTTCAAGATTTAGAAGATGGAGTCGTTGATTGTAAGGAAGAGAACGCATGCCTGGCAACGATTTAGTGTGTTTCATTTGAACAGATTCAATCCAGTCAATGTCAGCAAGGAGATTTGGCGACCAGACCTGACTTGCATACTCAAGGAGGGGTCGGACGAAGACCTTGAAAGCCCAAATACCAGTATTACGATTTCCAGAATTAAAACAGTGACGCACCATGGCTGATCGACGGTTTGCTGCAGCAGCAATGGAAACACAATGCGTAGTAAATTTAAGGTCATGTTGGAACCAGACGCCAAGATCACGGATGCAATCAACAGTTTCTGTAAGAGGGGAGTCATCTAAAAAGTAATGTAGGGGGTTTGGAGTTTTGCTAATGGAAAAACAGTGGCATTTGTCAGATGAAAGAGGGAGCTGTCATTTAAATGACCAAGAGAGGACTGAGTTTATACAGGATTGGAGGCAAGATGCATCGGCTGGAGTGACGAATGGGGAATGAAGTTTGAGGTCATCTGCATATTTTTCTTGGGAAACAGTACTTTCATGAATGGTCAGATCATGAAGAAAAATGATGAATAGGAGTGGCCCCAATACGGAGCCCTGAGGCACACCACTGATTAAGCGTCTAGGTGAGGAAAATTCCCCCTTAACGATGACGCGCTGGGTACGCCCAACCAAGAATGCAGAGATCCAAGACAGCAAACGTCCTTGGAAACCAATTGAGTAAAGTTTAGATAATAATTTTGAATGGATGACAGATTCAAAAGCCTTTTTAAAGTCGAAAAGTATGACGTGAGTAGGAATGCCGAGATCAAGTGCCTCGGACCATTTGTCAACGGCCAAAAGCAGTTGATGTACCGCCGATCGACCAGGCAAAAAAACCGTACTGGTCAGGATGAATGAGGTGCGACGCATTTATATGAAACATCATAGTGTCCCGAATCATGGATTCCATAATTTTGCAGGGAACCACAGTTAGGGATATTGGTCGGTAATTTTTGGGATCAGAGGCATTACCCTTTTTAAATATAGGGACAAAGATGCAGTAGACCAGAGGTGTGGAAGAACACATGTGGAGAAGGAAAGTGAAAAAATGATGTGAAGGGCTGGTGCAATTTGGTCGCCAATTTTTGGTAAAAGAAAGAGGAAAAACCCGCTGAGTCGACGGAGTGGCTGGCTTTTAGCCTACGAAGAGCTGCACAGATGTCCGCCAATTGAAAGACAACATCGGTACAGACTGCTGGTGCCTGCAAGGTTATATCAGTAACTTTCCCCCCGCCTCCTCCCCGAAATAACAGTTAGGAGTTACTCCTTACTGAACCGCCTTCTGGGCACTATTTAACAAAGAAAGGCTACATGAATTAAAATAGCCAACTCAATATTTAGTTTTGCCAACTGTGTATGATTTTCGCGAAGTTAATTCTTATCAAGACTTTAAACTTAGCCGAGATACAGTTTAAAGCATATTTTATTTTTAGTTTCTACATTATCTATGATATTTTAAGCCGTGGTGGTGCTGGGCTAACAGGCAAACAAAATGGCTCTTATCCCGCTAGACTCAGCCTAGCTCTGAGTTCACATACTAGTCTGGTAGCAGGGCCAAAAACCTTGAAGTAAGGTCCGCCCAATGTTTTATGGTGTTTTGTGTTTCTTCAAGGCATGCTTGATGAAATTCTGCTGGGTGCACTTTGTCACCCTTGAGCAAATTTAAATATTCAAGAAGACGGCCAAAATGGCTGAAAAAATCATATATCGGCCAAATCCTCGCTTTTAGAACAGACAGGATTATCATTTTGGTGGCTAATACTATGTTTTCAGGGTAAGGAAACACTAATAACGGATTGACTTGTTGATGAAATATACGCCTTTTCTTTTAGGGGCTGGTATCATAGTCACCCTTTGATTTTTCGATCATTTCCAACTTTCAACTATTCTGACGTTTCTAATTTAGGTGGACGACTCCAATTCGACTCATTCGAAGGAAGATATTCCGACCTTTTGAGTGAACCTAATTGGAGTCATCCACCTAAACGACAAACGTCAGAATAGTAGTTGAAAGTTGAAGAATCGAACCGTGACTGTAATACCAGCCCCTAGTAAAAAGGGCGCAGCTCGGTTCCTAACAATGACAAACTCATTTATTTACCCTTGATGCAAAGAAGACATTCCCACCTTTCGAATGAATATAATTGGGGTCTTTCACTTAAATTGGAAACGACAGAATAGCAGTTGAAAATTGAAAATGAGCGAAAAATTGAACGGTGACTCTGATACCAGCCCCTAAAAAAAGGGTGTATATTTTTCCAGCATGATAATCCGTTATTAGTATTTCCTGACCCTGAAAACATAGTATTAGACGCCAAAATGATTATCCTGTCTGTTCTATAAGCAAAGATATGGCCGATATATGATTTTTCAGCCATCTTGGCCGCCATCTTGATATTTAAATTTACCCAAGGGTGACAAAGTGGCACCATGCAGAATTTCATTAAGTATGTCTTGAAGAAACACAAAACACCCTAAAACATTGGGCGGACCTTACTTCCACGTTTAGGTTAAAAATGCCATTTGGCAAACAAACCATACTTCTTAACAGTCGCGTGGATGGAGGAGAGCAGCAGGGAAGCGATTAGAAACGGTCAAGGGCAGCGTTTCAGTTACTCGCACGCTAAACAGAAGTGTTACGAAAGCTAATAAGAAAAAAAAGCACCTGAAACGTTACTTTCAAACTGACCGAAGGATGATAATGATTAACCAGTATTCATGGAAATGGGACTTGGCAGTGAAATTTAATCCTACCTTGGCAACTCGACAACTCGAATATGCCAACTGTATTCTACGTCTTCTTGGACGGTTGGGGATGACGGGGAAGGTTCCCTCCCCATCCCCGTGGTTGCTATGGCCCCTGTACAAATTAGTTATGTTAATCTGTTAAAACATGTCAATGTAGCCTACGTGGTCACTTCGTAAACCTAAACCAATTCACATTTACGAACTGAAAATTATGTGTCCCTATTGAAGAAAGGTTAAATTATCATCTCCTACTGACCTGACGACAACCTTTAACCAGAGTGACACTTGAGTTGATCTGGTGGGGAAATGTACCCCTGAAATCCCACTTCGTACCAACACTCACGTCGTGTAGTGAAGCATCGCATTCGAAAGAGGTGCTTAAACCTCAACTTAGACCATGGTGTGCCTGGGTCTAAATTTGATCCTTAGTCCCAGGCATAACTTGCTCATTAACCCGAGGATTATCACTAAACCTGATTGGAAATCACCGATTTTTTTTCAGCTTGGGACTAAGTGCTCCGTATTAAGTTAGTCTGCAGGTTAGGGGCTCTACATTCCTTAGCCTTCAACTTAGTTCGTATTGGAAATCGCCAGATATTCGTGATACCAAACTTACGCCCAAGATTAACTGTAGACCTCAACTGCAAATCCCCACCCTTACGGTGGGGATTTCCAGTTTAGATCTAAACACGACCGGGCATAATGTAAGCCCTGGCCTAGCTAGACCTCGAGACCAAGCTTCGGACTAACGTTACTGGTGATTTCAATGCTAGTCTAAGTTGGGGACTTACTAGTACAGTACTAGCTAGACCCCGACCTTTGACCTAAAGTAGTACTGGGTAATCTTGGCGATTTCCATGTTGAGGTCTTGCTCGTACAGTACTTTCATTGGTTAACGCCCTTCCTGTGACGTCATATCACCTGTAAACAGTATCAACGCGTTTAACTTCTCCAAGATACGTCGAGATTCGTGTATCAAATTGTTTTCAAGCAAATTTCGGTGATTTATCTTGTTTGGTTTTCAGATAGCAGGTTTCGTAAATACTTAATTGTGACTGAATCATTTTTTTAAAACATTTTCTTTCCAAATTTATCTGATATCAGTTTAAAATTACATAAACAGGCCCGTAGCTAGCCATTGACGATTGGGGGTTGGGTTAAGGATACATTTTGCACGTCTAGGCTATATAATGAATGCCAATGATCTGCTGTGAGGCAAGCATGGCAGTAGGGGAGAAATTTTTTTCAAATGTACTGTCAAGAGCTGAAAAATAGTGAAATCTCTTGCTCAGTTTTAGCCCAAATGACTAAAGGGTAGTACTGCAAAAAACTATCACATTTTAAAGCAACAACATGCTCCAGTTTTTCAAAAATGAAGAAAGATGGAAAAAAATGGCGAAACCTTTCACTCAGTTTTGCCCAAAACAATTTGAGGTATTATTGGAGTAAAGCTTTTAAATATAATAAAAAATCGACATGTCCCATTTTCATTTTTTTCTCCCTTTATTCAGGGAAGTTAGGTAATTTTTGCCTTGAAAATTATGTATCCCTATTCGAGAAAGGGAAAATTATATCTCCTACTGACCTGACGACAACCTTTAACCAGAGGGACATCTAAGTTGATCTGGTGGGGAAATGTACCCCTGAAATCACACTTCATACCAACACTCACGTCGTGCAGTGAAGCATCGCTTTCGAAAGACGTGCTTAAACCTCAACATAGACCATGGTGTGCCTGGGTCTAAATTTGATCCTTAGTCTCAGGCCTATCATACTCATTAACCCGAGGATTATCGCGAAATCTGATTGGAAATCACCGATTTTTTCAGCTTGGGACAAACTGCTCCGTATTAAGTTAGGCTGCAGCTTAGGGGCTCTACATTCCTTAGCCCTCAACTTAATTCGCATTGGAAATCGCCGGATATTCGTGATACCAAACTTACGCCCAAGATTAACTGTAGACCTCAACTGGAAATCCCCACCGTTAATGTCAAATTGTACCTTCGATTTTTTTTTGGAATTCTTAATAAGTTTGTTGTATAAAAAATGGAATTGTTTCTGCATTAATACAAAAGGATCTTCAAATCGTAGTAGCGATAGGTTAACAGAAAAAGGACTACAGCAAAGCAAACAGCCACCTCAATTTTCCAACTCAGTTTTTAATTTTGCCTGCTATACCCGATTTTCATGACGTACGGATTTAGTTCAAGTTCTGTTTTAACTAAAACAATGGCAGAATGGGCTAGCAGACGAACTAGTAAATGAAATTTGTGAGATTTCACTTCATACGGTGAAAACTTGGCAGAAATCATTACTAAGTTTTGATTTATGCAGTTTTGTTAACGTTTCTGCCTTACTTAAGAAAGTTTTTAAATTCTGGCAGTGATGGTGTGTTTTGGAATATTAATATATCAGTAACTTTTCTCTCTATCCCCCCCCCCCTCCTAACCCATCCTGAAATACCACTTAGAAGTAACTCCTTACTGAACCGCCTTCTAGGCACTCTCTAACATAGAAAGGCTAAATGGAGTAAAATAGCTAACTC
The DNA here is from genome assembly GCA_023313725.1 of Lithobius niger. Lineage (NCBI taxonomy): Eukaryota > Metazoa > Arthropoda > Chilopoda > Lithobiomorpha > Lithobiidae > Lithobius > Lithobius niger. Next base: position 9,252 of record JAHWFP010204013.1, read on the forward strand.
AATTTTTAGTTTTGCCAACTGTGTATGATTTTCGCGAAGTCAATTCTTATCAAGACTTTAAACTTTGTGGAGATACAGATATTTTTAAGCCATGGTGGTGATGGGTTGACAGGCAAACAAAACGGTTCTTTTCCCGCTAGGCACAGCCTATCTCCGAGTTAGCATACTTCTTCGGGGCGAGGAATAATCGTTTAACTGGAAAATCGAATAACTGGAAGAACGTATACCGTATAACTGTATAACGGAAAGTCGTCTAACAGGAAATTCGTATATTGGAAAATCATCTAACTGGAAAGTCGTATAATGGAAAATCGTCTAACAGGAAATGCATATAACGGAAAATCGTCTAATGTCTCTGCCTCACTCGTGCTACCGCGCTCGCTGCGGCTATACATATAACATCAGAAAACGCAGTTAGACGTTTATGCAGTTAGACGTTTATCCATTATATGATTATCCATTATACTACATACCGTTTAGATGATTTTCCGTTATACGATATTCCGTTTAGACGATTTTCCAGATTTTTTTATTTATGCAGATATTAGACAATTATCCCATTAGATGATTTTCCAGTTAGACGTTCGTCCGACGCCCTTACTTCTTCCAGTCGCGCTGTGGATGGAGGAGAGATGCAGGGAAGCGATTAAAAACGGTCAGGAGCAGCATTTCAGTTACTTGCACGCTAAATGAAAGCTAATAATAAAAAAAAAAAGCATCTAAAACGTTATTTTCAAACTGCTCGAATGATGATAATGATTAACCAGTATTCATGGAAACGGGACTTTGCAGTGAACCTTGACAACTCGAATTTTCCAACTGTATTGTACTTCTTTTCGGACGGTTGGGGGAAGGGGGAGAGGGAGGTCCCCCCATCCCCCAGTTGCTATGGCCCCCCGGTACAAATTAGTTATGTTAATCTGTTAAAACATGTTAATGTACGTGGTCACTTCGAAAACATGGTTGAAAAGTAAAAAAGGGGGAGAATTTTCAGTCTTATCACGGTTGCAAAGTAAAAAACGGGACGCATGTTCATTTTTTCACGTCTGCAAAGTAAAAAAGGGGAGCATGATTATTCTTTCACGGCTGCAAAGTAAAAAGGGGGAACATGTTCAGTCTATTCACGGATGCAAAGTATAAAAAAGGGGAGCATGTTCATTCTTTTCATGGCTGCAAAGTAAAAAAAGGGGGAGCATGTTCATTCTTTTCATGGCTGCAAAGTAAAAAAGGGGGAGAATTTTCAGTCTTATCACGGTTGCAAAGTAAAAAACGGGACGCATGTTCATTTTTTCACGTCTGCAAAGTAAAAAAGGGGAGCATGATTTATTCTTTCACGGCTGCAAAGTAAAAAGGGGGAACATGTTCAGTCTATTCACGGATGCAAAGTATAAAAAAAGGGAGCATGTTCATTCTTTTCATGGCTGCAAAGTAAAAAAAAAGGGGGAGCATGTTCATTCTTTTCATGGCTGCAAAGTAAAAAAGGGGGAGAATTTTCAGTCTTATCACGGCTGCAAAGTAAAAAAGGGAAGCATGATTATTCTTTTCACGGCTGCAAAGTAAAAAGGGGAACATGTTCAGTCTTTTCACGGCTGCAAAATAAAAAAAGGGGAGCATGTTCATTCTTTTCATGGCTGCAGAGTAAAAAGGGGGAGCACGTTCAGTCTTTGCAGGTTGCAGTGAAAAAGGGCGCGTGCCCAGCAGTACGAAGGGTGATGTCGACATGTACTGTTGACAGAAAACTATGGCCAATCAAAGTCTGCGCCCTAACAGAAACAAAATCAAATGCGATAACAAACGGTGCACTGTGACAAAATGGCTTCCTACACCGCTCCGCCTAGAATGTAGCCCTTACGCAGAGGTTTACTTTGGCTTCGCGGCAATGCTCAATGCTTCCCGTAATTCTTCTCACAGAGCATGCTTTTCTACATGTGGCGCTTTTGTTATGGATTTATCTGTGTCTCAACCCATAAATTATCAAGATGGCTTATAATTAATGTACGTATATCAACACTGTAAAATAAGGTCTCATGGACACCAAATGGATTAATGATTCGTTTTAATTCAGCTAACAGCATACAGCAATCAAATCTGAAATGGCTCTTACTATTTAGATATGCCTTTCTAGATTGATTATGCTTTACCGCACTCAGGATTGAAGTCAACACACAACAATATTCATAAGTCCAGTACTAATAATAATCCCCTTAATAATTGCCAACAATGATAAGCTTCCGCTTATTACTACTCGATGATGACTTCCGTAAATACCTTACAGTATCAATGAGCGTTATGTCATAACTATATTATACTTAGCTGAACGTGGGTTCCTTCGGCACACCAACCATCCCGATTACGGCTAACCTTTGCCGTCGCGAGCCACAGAATGAGGAGACCTGATGCATGCGTACAATAGATGATCAACTGACTCCATTCTCTCGCCCAGCTTAGCTTATATAGACTCGGCTCCCCCTCTATGTGTTAATAGCCTCATTACTCACTGTCCCTTTCGCTTGTCAAGTATACTGCCAGTGATTGCTTTTACTTTAGATAATTATAGTGGGGTGGATCACCTGTCGAAAACGGAGTCCATCTGCAAGATAGTTTTTTCCGATATGTCACTCACTTTAACCAAGGTTTAACTTTTCCCTGGAATTAGCTAAAGTGCTCTGGCGTTAATAGCTTGTACAGTCATCGGTGCTGACCTCAATCTTTCTCTTGGCTTGACGACACACCTCTTTGAGTTTGGCTTGTTTGAACTTGTCTATATTATTCCTTTGCTTTTGTATTTCATACCCTTAATAAAATATGTCGTGCTTCCTATGCACTGATTTGATTATTCATAACAACTTTGAATATCTGCATGAAAATATGCAGCTCTCTATATTCATATTATAATTTATACGAATATTAATTTATGCAAATATACAGGGTGTTTAAAAAAAAAAACGCTACACGTCGATATCGAATTTTTCTAAGTCCAACAACCATTCCCCGTCACTATAACCCTTATCCCTGACCTCAGTAAAGAAATCAAGAAAGTAATTCCCGACCTCAGGAAAGAAAGCTTTTATTTGCATTTCAAATAGGAACGCAAAACGTAACAAAAGCCTGTGACAACCCTGGTTGGTAGGGGGACCAAAACAAACAATAAAAGTCCGTAATTAGATTTCAAGTAAAAAGAAGAAAAAAACATTTATTTGGCCATCATGCAAAATAGCTAAAATAAAGACTTTTATTTGGATCCCATATAAAAACGCAAAAGGAAAAAACGCATTTGGCAACTCTGGTTGATATGGGAAGGGGGGGGGGGGGACCAAAACAACAATATGTGCGTTTATTTTTTAATTAATTCCAAATAGAAAGAAACAAAAAAGCATTTATTTGGCCTTCAAATAAAATAGCTAAAATAAAAGCATTTGCAGTATTTGGATTTCAAATAAAAACGCAAAAGAAACGTATCTATGCCTTACTCACTCTTGCTTAAGCGAAGATAATCCCGAACTCAGGGGCGTAGCGAATGGGGGGCAATGCGCCCCCCCCCCCCCCCAACTTTGCTCAAATCGGCAAAATCAAAGCTGTTTTGGCTCAGAGAAGTTATAATACCGACAGTTTTAACAGCATTTTCAACTTTGATCCGACTTAATGCGTGCAGTTTTTCAAAATAAAAAGTCAATGTTCCTCTTTATTCAAATGTTAAAGCCCGTGTAAGACGAGAAGATTTTCACTCACGACAGGACTAAAAATCGGATCGGGAGGGTAAGTTGGCTCGTGTGACATGGAGCAGACGACAAAAGTTGGGAGTAATTAAAGAGTCGTCAGGACTCGATGGCCAGGCTAGGCTGCCAACCCTCGGGCTCCCAACTTTTTCTCACGTGACCGATAGAGACCAATGGTGAACGCATTCCAGAAAAAAGGGGTGAAGTTGGACATAAAGAGAGCCAGTTATATAAAGTGTTTGTTGAGGGCATTCGGGAGTGGAGGAAATCTTCCCGTGTGACAACCAACTCCAGATACGACAAAATGTGGGGGGAAATCACATCAGCCCTTAGGACAATAGTGTCGTGAGTGAAAATCTTCTCGTCTGACACGGGCTTTACATGCATATTCTAGTTTTGTTAAAGTGATCTTGACTGCTTAAAGCTGGGTTAGCAGTCCGGTACGGTAACAAAAGAAGAGATCACAGGGTTGGATGCTTCTTAATGCAAAAATTCCTCCTCCTCCCAAGAAGGACAACTTCATTCGTTATCAAGAGGTTTAACAGTCAGCACCAGACCATTCCCTAATTACTGATTGATCAACAGGTTAACAGTCGGCACCACACGTATTGCCCGATTGACGTGATCGGATAGCTGCTTAGAAGCCATGTCCAGGAAAAAAAGAGTAAAGTTAAATTGTCACGAATATAGAAGTACTGTCATTTTGATAGTCATTATAAGAATAAGAAGAAAAAAAAAGGTTCCCACAAAAGAAAAATGTGCAAGCAAAATTAAATGCTGTTCCATCAAACTCTTTTTGAGATAGCCTCAAGAACAACCAACGTAGAAAAAATGACAATGACAAGGTAAATCTAAAATTTCTTTAAGCCTAATTAGTTAGCTGATGTGATCCAAACTAGGAACGACTCAGCTTAGTTTAACAGCCAATCGAGCAATCAAGTACTGGTTATAAGAAAAATACAAGGTTAACAGGTACCCTTGACTATAAAAACGTTTGCCCGTAAAAAAATACTTGCCGACTCTAGCCGATATTTGCCGACTCTAGCTAAAAAAAAAAAAAAACTGTTTTAAGGTTTTTCATTGTTTGTTGATTACTACAAAAGAAAGGTTTCCTTACTCGCGTCATATACAGAGAACGATCTTAACGATAGGCCTAGTTAAAATTCCATAGCTATAATCAATGCTATGCTTTTGTACCACAAATTGCTGGGAAAAAAAGCAGCATTCACAGAAATACTTATTCTTGTTTACATAGCGGTATCTGAACACACGCTAGTGTGTCACCGCCATGTAGACGTTTTATTGTTGTTGGAGCTTAATTGTTAGAGCGTAATTGTTAGAGTGTAATTGTTGTCAGATGGCGGCTCACTAGCAGACTGTGTCTTTTAACTGAAACCAACTTATACGTGATTTCAGCATACTGGTGTTAATTCCCCATGCGGTAGAAATCTTTGCAAATCGTTTGAATCAGGTGTCTCGAGTCCAGTAATAAAGAAAACCTCAACACGAAAATGTGGGAACGTGTTCTTTATGGAGAAAAAGTACCCTCAATAACGTTGTGTGTTACTAGTAACAAGTGACTAGTAACTAGTAACTAGCTACTCACCAGGCTCCCATGTTAATTCTCATAGGGTACAAAGACACCTCTACAGCTCTTTAGGGAGAGTTGCCAGTTCTAAATTTCGGCAGACAGGTAAAGCGTCACATGGGGAAGTGCCTTTTTCTAAAATGTGGGTTGCAGCTAGAAGCACGTGGCCCTGAAGTGCTCGTAAGTGCAAAATTATTGTTGTAACCATTTTTTGTATTGTCATCCAACAGTACATTATAACATGCTTAAGTGTTACACGGCTTATCGTTTCAGTACTTAATTGTCAGAATGCACTGTTTTTGAAAACTGTTCACTTGTTGTTGTTCTTGGCTGACACGGTTTCAGAAAAAACTACTACACCTACCTAAAATCTGAAACATGATCTGAGCCAGAAATTTTCCTGGGCTTCAACATTACAGGGACCACTTTTTCGATTGGTCGATCCATTCCGGAGTTACGGGTCCCTGAACGATCATTTTGATTGTTTTACATTGTTTTAACCATTGTATTTAGGGAAAAATGCCACTCCCCAGCAAACTCCAGATTCATTCTTCGTGCACGTGTTATGTCTTTGCTAAAAAGTTGATTGTTGAACGGTAAAATGAAAGAATCGGTTCATTGGTAGAAAGCAGTTGGGGCGTACGGCTGTGGGCCACGGCCTCAAATAAATTTTGTGGAAAGAATCGGTGTTTCAGCTAAACGCATAATTTTTAAACCAAACGAAACTACGTAATTAATTTCGAGGCCTAAATTGGCAGCTAAAAACGATAGAACTGCGTATTTATTTCGCAGATGCAGGCTTTCAGAGCTGACTTGAATTGTTTCAAAGTGGCCAGCAACAATCGACTGCATGCAAAAAGCTTTGTAGCGCGACGCCATAGCTGTAAAAAAGGTACATGGATTACAAACAAAAACGTCAAGTGTGCCGTAAAAAAGGGAGTTATATGATTGAATTTTCACTTGTTAAAATGAACACGGATAAAAATTGATGATTTTTAATTGAAATAATCAAATGTACAATTGAGAAAAGTCCATCTGTTTAGGTGCTGTTGTGCTTTACAAATCATATATTTAAAACGTAAAGCACAACAGCGCCTAAACAGATGGACTTTTCTCAATTGTACA
>JAHWFP010204016.1:0-14583 GCA_023313725.1 Lithobius niger
TTTCAAATGCCTGGCTGTGCTTGGCATTTGAAACCCTGAAAGAGAAGCTACTCAATTCCGACTTTCTGCAGTTGCCGGACTTCCAGAAACCCTTCAGAATCGAAAGCGACGCTTCGGATGAAGGGATTGGAGGAATGCTATCGCAAGAGATACATGGAGAAGTTAAACCCATCGAGTTCTTCAGTCGCTCTCTCCTAGATAGAGAAACAAGGTATACCACATTTGAAAAAGAGGCCCTTGCAGCCGTCGAAGGGGCGGAACGTTGGATCATTATCTTGATGGTAATCATTTTGTTCTAATAACGGACAATGATGCATTGAAATGGGTTTTAACCAACAAGAAGCAGACTGGGCGAACTGGCAGATGGGCGGTTAAGCTGCAAATGTACAACTTTACGGTGATACACCGTGCGGGCAAACTGAACATCGTAGCGGATGCCTTATCGAGGATTCCACCCGTGCTACTCTACATTAGAAGCCAAGAGGCGGTGGAGATAACCTGCAAGCTTCACATCAAGCAAGCCCAAGAAAACGATGACCTAGTGAATCGGATCCGTAAAGTTCACCTCGACCTGTCTGAGGCAAAGAAGACTGAATCACCTAAGTTTCTGAAGATGGCAGTTGAGACCTTCATCTTCGATGAAGACGTCCTATTCTACATAGACCCTTCGAGTCCCAGAAGGAATAACCAACAATCTTCCTGGAGAATTTATGTGCCGGAGCCTTTAAGGCATCAGTTCCTCAAAGAGCACCATGATCATCGACAAGCCGGCCACCTAGGAGTAACAAAGACCTTAGCCCGGCTACGCCAACTGGCATATTGGCCCAAAATGTTCTCCGACACGAAGGCGTACGTGCGCTCATGTGCAAGATGTCAGATGGTGAAACCAGCACAAACAGCGAGAGCCGGATGCATGCAGCCAGTGATACCAGATCACCCAAATCAGATCCTCGGAATTGATTTTGTTGGCCCTTTGCCATCAACAGCGCAAAACAACAAGTACATATTGAGCGTGGTTGATTATTTCACCAAATGGGTTTGGCTAATTCCAACAAGGAACGCTACCGCCAGAGCAGCAGCAGCGAAATTTAGCCAACATGTTCTCAATGACGTAGGCAGCCCCGAATATATCATCTCTGACAATGGTGCAGCCTTTACAGCCAAGGAGTTCACCAATCTGCTGAAGGAGAACGGCATACGCCATGCGAGAACCACACCCTACCATCCTCAGGCCAATGCCACGGAGAGGGTTAATCGGACACTAAAAGCATGCCTACGAGCTTTCGCAGTCGAAAATCACACCAACTGGGGACCCCTACTACCATGTCTTCAGTGGGCGATTCGTACAACACCGCACGAATCAACTGGTGAGACACCATACTATTTAGCAAGATCAACGGACCCACGAACAAGACTGCAAGCTTTACTACTTCCTCCTGTAACGACAGGACTAACAACACAAGAGTATGCAGAACAACATCACGCAGAAATGGAACGAGCGTATGATTTGGCGAGAGCCCACCTTGAGCAAGCGGCTAGAAGAGCGAAAATGGGATATGACAAGCGTCATCGACCCCTCGAATTAAAGAGAGGACAGCTAGTGAAAGTAAGGAATCATGTTCTGTCGGATGCTGCAAAAAAGTTCACGAGTAAACTTGCTCCTGTTTACAAAGGCCCGTACAGGGTAGTCAGCAAGTTGTCTGAAGTAAGCTATCGCCTCAGATCGATCATGGATTACAAGGACGAAAGAACATATAACATCAAAGAAATTGAACCATACTTTGATCCTGTCAGCATGGATAGATACGGCACCAATTATCCACCCCCGGGTACAATTTTAAATCCATCAGAAGAAGTCGAGAGTGGCGATACTCAACCGCCCAATGATGGAGTAGAGTCACAATCAGATTCAGAGATCAACGAATCAGATGAAGAAGAAGAAACCACCAGCCACAACGGTGACCCATATGCTGAACCAAATGATCAGACCGATGAGGAAGAAAACGAGAAGACACGGACACAGTTTTCGCAGTTTGGCGCTACGGACGATGTACAATCTTCGCAGGAGGAGGAACAGGAGAGCGAGTCAGATGATTAGCCCGCAAGGCCACAGCAGAGACCAAGACGAACTATACGTCCGCCTCTTAGGTATCGCCTCAATCGTCTCGCAAGCAGTCAGCGAATTTCAGAAGAGAGACCCATTTTTCCACGGCACCTCCATGTGAAAATACGTAACCCACCTGCCACGGTTACATCGAGACGAGGAAAACAGATTATTCAACCAGACTTTCTGGGGCCATATAAAATCTTACAAGAGAATCCAAAAGGCATGTTCAAGCTTCAACATGTGTCACGGCCAGAAGATGTACGCTCAGTGCGGGACCAAGAACCTCAATGCAACAAGAACCTACTAACGTTTCTAGCACCGATGATCATTCAGCCACGGAAGGCAAAAATACGGAAGAAAGTACCGAGAACATTGGGGAGCTCCCGGGTCATCAGCTCACAAAGCTGGACTGGGGTGCATTCCTGGCCTAGACGCTAGTGCAAGGAAAGCTCACGCCGCAGAGTTGATGATGGTGGCGCGAAATCAGGTTGGCACGACATAGGGATAGAACCGCCGGAAAGTTGGCATGAATTGGAGTAAGGATCGAACCGCATTGCCACATGATCAGTCGACTGTCTGCAAATGGATCCGCATGCGCATCACTCAACCGGAGAAGAACTGAGCATTGGATCACGAACTGACCACATAACGAGAGCACAGTCTTCAATTGGCGCATTTCCAAACGACACGAGCAGGCCAGTCTGAAGGCTTTGTGGGAACAACCGTTACTGGAGGACAGTGAGCAGCATCATTGACAGAATCCTTCGTGAAGTGTCGAACTGTGAGTGCAGCTGTTACCATTCCAACCTAGGCAAGCTGAGCAGCAGAGGTGGATGACGATGAACATATTGATGAACGTAGTGAATGAACTAAGACGTGTGGTTACCCACATGCACGACGGTGTTTCAGCATTAGTGGCGTATGATCGCAGCACAACATCCTTTTCTCACAAGTGCATGTACCGGACTAAGACATGTGATCTTTCACGTGCAATTTTACTTTTGGTATCCCAGTGAAGCCATCAGTGCGATCTGCTTTTTAATATCCCAGTGAAGCCATCAGTGATCTTGTGCACACAGAACTAAGACGCGTGGAATGTGACCATGCGCAAACTGCGGTACCGACCCGAAATCATCCATGGGAACTTTCCAAACAAATTCTCATGTGCTTTCATCATTCAGTGTTCTGAATAGTATGTTTTTTTTTCTCCTCTTTCAGCTTTCATGTACGGTCCAGTGCCCACCTTACCAATACTCATGGCTACCTGATTGTAATTGTTAGCTACTCTGTAAACAGTCGCTCCCTTCCTGCAGGTAGTGCTTTGAGGGGGGGACAACTGTAACGGTGCTCCTACCTTGTTAGCCATCAACTGCACCGCACAGTGGTACAACCGTGTTGCAGAACACATCATGATATAGAGATCAGTGGAAAAGGGGGGAACGAAGGTGAACATGGCGTCACCAGCAGTTGTGATTAATTCACTTGAGTATGGAAAGCATAATTGCAGCATTGAAAGGCACAAAAGAGCCAACCAAGACTTTCAAGAGCTTTATGAACAGTTTACAGTTAAATTGTTGGATAATCAACAGCTACCTGAATGAGTTGGAGCACATACATGCAGGAAGGTTTTGACTATTGCAAGGAGTGTGACTTTAGTTAAGTAAAATGATTATTTGAGAACTTGGTTTTGTGCACTCATTGCAGCAATCCGGGTGAATCACAGGTATGAGTGTAACAGTATATCGGTAGGTTTCCCATGTGGAGCACTTTTTTCTTAGTTTCTAGTATTTTACTCTGTCAGCCCTGCTAGAATCGGAGGTTCCCCCTCCTGTTTATCAATATCCTTAATGATTTAAGTACATTTCCATTCTCGGTGGGCATGCTAAAAAAAAAAGGAGGTTTCCCCTTAAAAAAAATCAGAAATCTTAATTTTCGGATAAATATATCAGAAACAAAACCTGACGAGGTCATTTCCTAAGTGAAACTGTAAGGAGGCGCACGTCAGACGGAGGACAAACAGAAGTGTATAAGGTGAGTGAGGGCCCCTTTACGCCTAGTTTTTTAGTTCATCATTATTATAAGAAAAACACTCGTTAATTTTTATAAGGCAAAAATATAAACTCTTAGATTTCCATCATATATTTTTAATTTCCGAAAACGTACGTAGAGTTGCAGTAAACTTTAAATTTGTATTGGTTTGCTATTTTTTTTATTTCATTCATTCTCTCAGCCAGAGTCTAAATCTTGCCAAAATGGGTCCAAGAAGAGGCCCAGATCTGGGATATTAGCCTCTACACGAGGAGGCGTATTTATTAGACAAAATGGAGTCTGTCTGCTTGCTTAAGCGGGGCGGGTAAAGCGTTGAGTATAGGCTATACATGTATAGGGTCCCCCACAAAGAGAGACTCGCTGCAATCTTAATGGATTTGGGCAGTTCATTTTAAATTTTATACGGGTCGGGCTAACAGAGAGCTGGAATATCTGCCGGCTCCGTGAAAATTAACCGCCAAAATGGATTATTCATTACAGTTCTAACGGGGAAAAACGGGCAAAACAAACAAGCAAACAAGGCAAAAAGTGTGTTCATTTGTCTGATTACTACCCAGAAAGTGATAAACCTTCAATTCCGCTGAAAAACTTGTGGATTAGCAACGAAAAATGGATTGCGAAAGTGAGCGTTTCCTCTAGAAAACAAGTGAACATGGATTTAAAAAAGAAAAGTGAATTCCACGTGAGTACAGAATACTTGTCAATGGTTGGTGTTTGCGAATTTTTATTTATTTATTTATTTATTTGTGAGCGAAATTAGGCTACTTGCGCAGGCGCGCTGTTTTTAGCGTGAAACACAAGTGCGTGTGGCCGACTTGCCTTGCGAATAATAATAATAATGTTGGCAAAAAACGATCAATTTTCAAGCGGATTCTGAGGTGCCGCTGTTGAAAATGCTGCGAAATTGTACGTTTATTGCGTGTTTTTAATTATTTGTTAGCCTATAGCTAGCTATGCAGTCACGCTGTCGGCGTGGAAGCCAATGCATATCGCCAATTTGCTTATCGAATAATGAAAACGGTAAGAAACGGGTTATTTTGCGAGCAGATTTGAGATGTGTTTCTAATAATTTGGACGCCTAAAATCCACGTCGTTGGTTTGTGCCCCGTGCCGTGCCGTGTCGGCGAGACAGTGCGACGGCATACTTGCTTCGAGCCCCGCGCTACCCGGCCTAGCTAGGCCTATTCCACGGAAAAAATGCTGCGTTGTTTGCTTGTTTGTTTGTTCGCCTGTTCCTCCTCCGTTTCTAGCGAGCACTATTTTTATTATTTACACGGCTTAATTTCCAGCCATCCATTAAAAAATCACACGGTTAGGGACAGGAGTGGCATAAAGTGTCGAGCGGCGGCAGGAGGGAGTAACACAGAACGGGAGGGAAAAGCGAGCCTGCCTGGCTGACTGGGTGGGTGGCTGCCTGCCTGCCAGCCTGCGAGGTACGGGTACTAAAAATAAGGAACGGGAGATGGGGGGTCGGGCTGCCGACCCCTCATCCCCCGTCTAAAAACGCTAGGTTTTCTAAAAAAAAAACAATTAAAAAACGAGGGGGGTGGGGGGACAGCCTCCACCTCACCTCCGCGTTCGAAAACGAAACCGAAAACACGATCCCCGACCCACCCACCCCCAAAAAACCGATAATCGATACCGATACCAATACCGAGCAGGGGTGCGCAAAAAACGCCTCCGGGCATTGAACCCCTCGAATCCAACCTTAAGGGACCCAACCCCCACCCGCCCAACCTCCCACGCACTCCCTTTACGCACCCGCGCCCGTTCCCATGCCTCCACACCCCTCCCCACCCTCCCCTACCCTCCAACAGGCTGTGACGTCAGACCCCACGCCGCGATTTTTTTCCTGTAGGATTTAACATAGGGGTGGCCAACGTTAAATTTGGTATCAAATCTAGCCATTCACTACTAATATTCTTGACTTATCACTGAAAACAGCTCAGTACAATGCAACCACGTTTCCCTCCGAAAAATTAGCATGGTTTTATTAGTGATTCAGAAAAGATTTTTTTTGTATCTCAGCGTGGTTCAGTGGGCATGATGGCTGCCTATGGTGAGAGAGATCCCCAGTTAGAATCCCGTAGCTTACCTTTTTGGAGCTTGATTTACCTAATCAAGCTCCTATATGCTATCAAGCGAAGTCGGCTCATGTATGACTCCGCATCACCCATGACATGGCCACCTACAGTAAAGGCCGTATCATCTTTACCTTCCACAATGCTCCGCTAGAAGGCGAAACAAATACCTACGTGACAAGTTGGCCAAGTGGCGTCATCGGTTGGCAGAATTTGGCACCCTCGTCGGTTAATTTGAAATTTCGCCGATTGGTGTGGAGATGGCAGCACCTAGCAAACTTGCACTTGCTTTTTTGGTCTGATACGATACGGCCTTTAATGTAGGTGGCTTTTCCAAGACAGCTTTTCCTAAATAAATTGGACTGCGCATGTGCCGACTCTGACGTCAGTTGTGTTCGTTGTTGTGTCATGTATTTGTTATCTCTAATATCAACATGGCTGTCGTTGTCGATCCGACTCTGCCGCCACTAGGTAGTTTTGCATTTTAATTCAAAATTTCAGTTTTTGACGATCTGAAGAACCTTAAAAACAAAAAAGGTACGAAAGATTAAAATCCTTAACGGGTCAGGCCAGAAGGGTGCCTTATATATTTTTTTCCTAAACAGTTCCGATAGGCGTGTTGTTATTGTCAGTTTCTTACAAGCATTTCATAAAGAAATACATAAACTGCTTATGCGAAAAATAGCAACATTATTATTTTCATAGACGAAAGACATAGCTGTCTATTGGGTGGTTCCGATAGGCGGGTTGTTATTGTCAGTTTCGTGTGGTTTTGTTTGGTTTTGTTATTGTAAGGTTAGGTTAGGTAAGTTTAAGGTTTTGCATTTCATACTGAGGTAGTTAACTGGTTGGGGTTTGGCATTTCATACTGGGGCAGTTAATTGGTTTGGTTATGGTAATGATGATTTAACGAGTTACCGCAATTTGGGACCAATTTGTAGTGCCTTCCGTGAAAATTTAAGGTAGGTTTTTTTCTCTTTTTTTTTTTAATTTCGGGCCATGTGCGTAAAGGGAACATGGGAAGAAAACGGGCTCTCGTCCGATTTTTTTTTAATGGACTAAGAATTACCTGCTGAGTAATGTTTTCCTCTTCCATTTTTGGGGGAAAACGCACCATTAGGCCGTGGTGAAAGTCCAAAGTTGGCACCGCGCTGCGCCAGAAAGCATGAAACTGGGCGAAAGTCCGGCAAGTGAACCGCAAAACCCTAACCAGTTCATTACCTCAAGTGAAATGCCGAAGCCGGTTCCTAACCTAACCGACAGTAACAACAAAACCACATGAAACTGACAATAACAACAAACCTATATCTGAACTGTTTACGGGAAAAATTAGCTGAAAACGGCCTCTGGTCCGTCAGCACAAAGAGTGCGGCTTTCAACAATTTCTGACGGCCAAACGAAGCCTTTGCCTCAAAAATTTATGGGAAAATGTTGTTCAGTTGATCATTTTACGTCATTCTAGCTCAACGAGAGATCAATCGGTGAGGAGCCCTTATTCTTCCCATAAGCCTCGTAAAGTAAACTTGTTCCCTCTATTGTTTATTTTACTATCGAAAGTGATCGTGGAACGAATTTATAATTCTGCCTTTATTCCGTTAGCTACGCACCTAGTATGCACTATCCCGTTGTCTCACACGTTTGTCGAATTGATTATACTACAACAAACTGTTACACTAAATAATCGATTATACAATAATTGCCTGATTAGCAGGAGGCTTATAACTACACGAATTGCCAATACGCATAGAATCCTAGGACAGCCTTCCCGCGAACCGTAAAGTAGCGCCATTTTTTTCCAGTGATTCGCCAATAACCCAACAACAGATAGAATTCCGTTTTCCGTGCATGTTGTCAAAACCTGAAATAAGCGGGGCCAGTTCCGGTTCAACTTTTTTAATACAGAAACATAATTGGCAAAAATTTTTAGTAAAGGACCTACAACCATTCATATTCAAACGATTTAGCCATAAATTGTTCAATAACAACGCCTAAATTTTGCTGGCACGTTTGCTGGCACGTTTTCTTATCGGAAGGGTAAGGCTATCCTCACTGAGGAGCTTTCCCTGGCAGTTTCAAATGAACATTATTTGGGAAACTGGGGTTGTTAAGGGGTCCTGCATCCATCTTAAATTGCATACCAGTACCCATGTATCTGCCACATCCCATTAGCTTGTCACCCTCCTCTGAGATAGGTTTAAAGTGTGTACTGATGAATGCCCGTAGTGTATATGCAAACCTCCAAGATTTTAGATTCCTGTTAGGTGCTGGTAGGGACGACATCCTGTTGGTTACTGAATCATGGTTGACTGATGTTCACCCTGATAACTTAATTGTTGGTGGCTTTCCCTACAATGTTGTACGCAGAGATCGGGGCTCATTGGGTGGTGGCCTACTTGTGGCCGTTAGGCAAAACATTGACTACACTATCGGAGACTTGTCAACTGATGTCGAGTTCCTCTATTTGGACTTAGTTTCATATAATATCCGCTTGCTGCTGGGCTATATTCCCAATAAATATGATTATGCTGTAGTATCAAATATGTGCACAGCTATACGTGCTAGTACCAGCACTAGTGGGTTGAATATCCTAGTTGGTGACTTTAATATGTCATTCATTGATTGGGCTAAGGCTGCTTCTAACCACGAAAATGGCCGGGTATTCCTTCAGTGTATTTCCGAATCTGGCTTTACCCAGCTTGTTACCGAGCCAACGAGACTTGATAATATACTAGACTTGGTCTGCACTGATGACGACAGACTGATTTTCAATGTCACTGTAAATGACTGTCTTGGAGCGAGCGACCACAGTATGGTCTCTTTTCAACTAAATGTCCCACGTTTGGCGCAACAAAAATCACAATGTCCTCCGAATCTCCACATTGATTACGAGTTACTTAGGTCATGCCTTCGGTCGATTGATTGGGCCGCCGTTTTGTTGGGTATCTCTGATATTGAGGAGATGTGCAACAGCTTTTACACTTTATTGAAATTCTGTACAAATTGTAGTTCAAAATTTACTTGCATTGACCGGGAAGGGGGCTCCAGTAGGTTCCTGACTCATCGCCCTAAATTACCTAAGAAAATACGTCAGTTACACACAAGAAAATTAAAGCTTTGGCGAAGTTATAAGCAAACACGTTCATCTGCAGCTCACTCCAAGTACTTAACTTGTCAAAAGGCGTATTCCAAACTTGTTCGTGAGCATGAAATAAATACTGAGAAAAAAGTAGTTAGGGAAGGAAATTTAACCTCACTTTTTAGATTTATTAAAGCCAAATCTGGCGGTGGACGAACTATTCCGCCTCTCAAACTGAATGGTGGATTTATCACTGATACCCTTGACAAAGCAAACGTCCTTAGTTATGAGTTTTCAAAGAATTTCATCGCAGATTCTCCCAGCACTCCAGTGTGGCATGGCAAGACAAATTGCTTGACTTGCCCCCCCTTTAACCTTAAATGCTGAGGATGTACTTACGTCTTTATCACATATCAAGCCTAGCAAAGCAGTGGGCCCAGATGGCTTTTCTGCATTTTTTTATAAAGAGATTAAATAGCAAATTTGTATCCCATTATCATGGATCTTTAACCTTTCACTCAATTCCGGCTGTCTCCCCACTGTATGGAAGGCCGCCAATATTAGTCCTATCTATAAGAAGGGTGAAGCTTCCCACCCTGGAAACTACAGACCTATTGCCCTAACTTGTGTGCCCTGTAAGCTGCTCGAAGGTTTAATTAGGAAAAATATGTTTTCCTTTATTGAGGATTGTAATTTGTTGTCTAACGATCAGTTCGGGTTTTTGCCTGGACTTTCTACTTGCATCCAGCTGTTATTGGCACTTGACGACTGGACTAACTCTGTTGACGCAAGTATCCCTGTTGACGTCGTTTTCGTTGACTTTGCTAAAGCATTTGAGTCGGTTTCGCACCTTAAACTTTTGGCCAAGTTAGAATGCCTCGGCTTTAGAGGAAATCTCTGGTCTTGGCTGGCCGACTTTTTGATTGGTAGAAGTCAGTGTGTTATGATCGAGGGGACATTGTCTGACCCTGTCATTGTTGGTAGCGGGGTACCGCAGGGGTCAGTATTGGGCCCGTTACTTTTTATTTTATATCTCAACGATCTTTCAGCAGAACATGATTATTCTACTTTAAAGAAATTCGCAGACGACCTAAAATTGTATTCTCAAGTGGTTGATAGTGACACGTTTTTTGGTTTCCAATCAGAGATTGACAGCCTTCAGTCCTGGTCGGCAAACTGGCAATTACCCATCGCTCCCCTCAAATCCTTTGTCATGCATGTAGGTTACCATAACCTCCATTTAGACTACTCTCTGTGTGGCTCAGTGTTGAAACAAGTCAAATCAGTAAAAGATCTTGGGGTTTGGTTTACTCACGACCTTAAGTTTTCAGATCACTGCAATCAAATTGTCAGTGTAGCACGTAAACGTGCGGCAATGATAAAGAAATTTTTTAAATCTGGTGACAGAAAAACCCTTGTTTGGGCCTTTAAGGTATACGTGCGACCGTTACTTGAATATGCCAGCCCGGTTTGGTCACCCTATCTCGTGAAGGATATTGTCAACGTTGAATCTGTCCAACGCAGTTTTACCAAGTCATTGCACGGCACTCGCCACCTTTCTTATCATGAGCGACTAAATCTGCTTAACATGGATTCCCTCGAATTGCGCAGGCTGAGAGCTGACCTAAATTTCACTTATATTTTGTTACGGGGCGACTTGCGCCGACTTGGTGATTGTCTCTTTGAGCTCCGATCATCTGATCATACTCGTGGCCACCCTCTTAAGTTGGTCGTGGAACGTTGCAGCTTGAATTGCCGCAAGTTCTTCTTTTCGAATAGAGTCGTTAACCCCTGGAACGCGTTGCCCAGGGATGTCGTTCTTGCCCCTTCCATTGAGGTTTTTAAACGGAGGTTAAAGAATATTGACCTTGGCGAGTACTTGCAGTGTTTTTAACTTTTTATTGAACATTAACTTTTATATGAAATTATGTTTGGTTGATTTGTTTTGATTTATATTTGCCTTTATCATCCCTTATGAGATTTTACTTGTATGTATTTTATTATTCTTTTCTTACAATTTTTAGCTTTGTACCTGGGCCAATGTTAGTGGCATCTCAATTTATGCCCTTTTGTATCCCTTTCTCCTTCTGAGAATAAATATATCTTATCTTATCATGAAAAATCGACTAATATTTCAGTCACTTCCGGCCATACGATAAGGGTGATAGGCATGACCCGTTCAAATAAACGACTGGAGTGGGACGAAACGTCATTTAATAATAGCTCATGACGCAAGCCCCTTTTTCTCCCCGACTGTATTTCAATAACTGCTTTATGCATAACATGCATAAGCAGTTAAAACAGGTAAGAAAGATTAAAATCCTGGAAATGCCAAAACGAAACTCAAAACAAAGAAATGTGCTGAAGTACTTACTCGTCATAGTGTGCTAGTTACTTTTCACATTCGTGCAATGAGATTGGAGGTGTTATTGTTTTACACTTTTAACAATCTCCTGCTACAGGTCAGCCACGATTACCAGCTCTCAGTCAGTTTGCATACATAGCATTCCCATCAAAGACCATAGCCATTAAGTTATATTTATTTCTAACAGTAATAAAAATTCCTAAACATTGTGATCATTCTGACTACCACAGGGCCTCGTCACAAATATGTGTAGAACAGCGTGTTTTGTGGTTGTTGTAGTTATGTTTTTTTTTTCGTCCCGCCAAGTAAAACTAGGGTACTGGTAACAGAAACTGCATACTGTTATTTAAACTCCAAAAATTTAGCATAAATAAGTCTAAACTAATCACCCTTCTTCCCGCCCTACAAAAAAATCTTTTTTTTTTCTTTTTTGGGGCAGAGAGGGAGGCTGGTCACTCCCCCACCACTGCCGTTCATTGAACATTCAAGCCTTAGCTTGCAAATTTTCAACAACAATGTGCTGTCACATATGCCGTACAAAATCAAGCTCCATAGATCACAGTTGTGTTCTTGTTTTTCTTTATGCTATCGTAAATTTTATTTAAACATTTTTTTACGCCACCAAATCCTGTTTTCTTAACGAATTAGATTTTTTTGTCATTTTTATGATTGTCTTTGTGTCAGTTACAAGAAACAACAGTTTCGTTTATTTCAGCCTTCTCTTCTTGGGGTATATTATGAAGTAAGTTAAAAAGCAATCTGTCGTTTGGTATATTTGAGATTTTGAGATTTTTAATTTTGTGCCATTCACTTCAAAAAAAAACACGTCTGCACAGTGTCATTTCATACCCACATGCCAATTTTCAACATGCTAGGTTGAATAGTTGCTCTGTAATCCTGTTCTGTAGCAACTCAAACCCCATTCACATACTAATTAGCTTGTGAATGTGATACGAGTTGCTACAGAACAAGATTATAGAGCAACTATTTAACCTAGCGTGTTGAAAATTGGCAGGTTAAGCGACTAGAACAAATACAAGCTTCAAAATAAGAAATCTCAAATTCATTAATAAAATGGTAAAAGAATTCCTGGTAATGGATACAGCATTCTAGAAATACAGCATTCTTGTAAATGTCACAATGCATCATTTATTGGTACACTATTACAGCTCCTATGCTATCCCGGTATTGTTACAAATGGCAGAATAAATAACTTTTTGAAATAGATTTGTTGATTTACCAATATAGGTTTACATGCCCACAAGCTTACTCTTAACTTAAGTCTAACTTACATCCCAAGCCTCGACTTAATCTACACACCCTGGCCTCAGCCACACCACCTAAAAACTATTCGTGTCCACCCCAAACTAGCTATATCCTATTTTCTACTGGACACGCCGGTAGCCCTACAAAATCTAATGGTCATACGCAGGGGCCTAAGCCACAGCCCAGAGTGAATAACTTGTTGCTACATTTATAAGAGTGAATGCTAATTCCATTGTTGTAAAAACTTTGTAGCGGCCAACGATTGTTGAACGCCAGGGAGCAGAACAATGGACGATACCAAGAAAAAACACACGAAACAACTCGAATTCATCCACAAACTGAATTTTTTAAGAATGGTACCTCTATACGTCAATTATTTCTTCAGCTCGGGTTTGTGTTTTAAACTATCATAATGAATCCCGTATTGAGGGACCGTTGTTGCAAAAGTATGCATTGCGTTGTTACATGCTGCAGCGTATGATACGTTTCCCGCCCCCAAGCATCGTTGCATCTCCACTCCAATCGTTACATCATTGTTAACGTTCGCTAGAAAACCTTTGATGTTCCTTATGCTTTTTCTGACAATTGTCGGGCGATGTGAACACTTTCTGTCATTGCGTGGTCGCTGGCTGGAACTGATGGGCCGTAATGGGATGTGGGTTGGTCATGGAGCAGAACCAATAATAATGCCTGCCAGCTATTTTAATAAAGCTAATCTAACCGAACTTATCAGAAAAGCATCGTTACAAGTCGCTGATACGGATTATTCGGATGCCTTTTAAACAATAAAAGAAAGGTAAAAGTATGATAATAAGACACAGTATCACACATAAACAAACATACCGTTTTTTTTATTTATTTCAGTCGTAGTAAAATTAGTACCACAATAATTGTTTAATTTTTTTTAAATTAAAAAAATATAAAATACACTTTTGAGATCAATAATAGTTAACTTAGTACCGTTGCAAAGTAATAGTAATATAAATTCAGTGTCTCATTACTTATTACTAATGTATAACGATATACAAATTTAAACTACGAATTGTAATTTTAACACTTTTCTGTACAAGTTTGTAATCAAAACAATCAATATAGAGATAATCCTTTCCTAATTATTAATATTTCCCTTGTCTTCATTTAGCTTTGTCTGTGCAACTGCATCCCTTTTGTTAGCTGATTTTACTAGTACATTACTAATCGGTATCACCGTCATAAGAAGTGATGCTGCAATTAGTGACGCCGATACCACGATAAAACACCATTTGTAAGAATGAGTGCTGGTGTAAACTTTGCCTGAAAGTAAAAATAAAGTCGGGTAAGTGCATGGTAATATTCTATATAATGGGACATACATAGGAATTTCGTGTGGATCAAGAGACACAGTGCATGAAGGCAGCCATGTCAGTCATAATACCTGGGATTTTCAAAAATTAAACCTTCGTTTCTTATTGCCGAAGCAGGAAAACATACATAATCTGTTAATTTTGCATTCGATCCTGGCAATGCTGCGTTTCTCTAGAGGTTTTTAGGTTCCTTGTAGCTGTCAGCATCGTAACCCAATTGTGCATGTGCCTACGCTACTGCTTTCGCCCTTTTTTCTGAAGATCTTCGAGCTTTCCTCCGGAATCCTTTGCAGCCA
>JAHWFP010204019.1:0-13484 GCA_023313725.1 Lithobius niger
AAAGACACCTCTCAACGTGTGAAACGCATTCTACTCAGTTGCCCAGAGGTACGACAAGTGCTGTGTTCAGCTTCCTTAAACTTATTAAAGGGCAGAGTACCTTTATCGCCTATACAGAGGAAGACTCTCAAGAAATACAAGAAAGTGGTGAAAAAGAAAAACGCAAACATTTAGTCAAAAATCAAAAAGGTTGATTTCTAGGGGCTCTCCTTACACCAGTGCTCAGTCTCCTAGGTGGTTTATTATCAGGCTAAAAAATGTATAAACGCATGCAGTTGGTCCCTATGGGTGCCTCCGTCAGAGACGAAAGGACCATCCCCACCCCAGGTCACAATTTACCCAGCCACTAATAACTTGGACGATTCCATGCGAGAGGTGTTGACCAATCAAACCCTTACCGAATACGACAAGTCCAAGCTGTACACTCAGATGCTGCAACGTTATTTAGACGTTGACAAAAAGTACGAAGCCGATGCGTTAAAAGTGATGCTGTCAAGTACCCCCACACAACCGGCGCCCCAGTAGCAGCGTTCCCTCTACGTCTAGTACGTTAGGAGAAGAATTTAAACCAGATACCGAATTTAGGCCCAACATGTCCGTTTTACCTCAAAAGTACAGGGGTCGAATCAAGCGTTTTTTAGACAGCGGTGACGTGGAGTACGACGCTAAGGGTCAGCTGATACACGACGATAAGGCAATCAAAGGTTCGAACGTTGTAGATTTAATTCACGGCTCAATAACCGATAATAAGTCGTTTTAAAAAAAAGTGAAAAAAAATGCCCGGCTGGCAATTTATTCGAAACTACATTCCTCGAAAGACGGCTTTGAGACGTTCTACAGCATTTACTGTACCTCGTAGACGGTATATAGACGAGGTCCCCCACCCCTCAGGTATTTGGGACCCTGACAAAGCAAGTGGTACCACACCTAGCTCACGACCGTTAATAGATTTTGAAGATGAGCCAAAATGGGACAATGACTTCCATTAATGAAGTTTTAAAATCTGTTTATTTTAATCCTAGAGATGCGGGAAGTCTGGGTGGGATTGCTAGATTGTACAGATTGGTCAAGGACAAGGGCTATAAAGTTTCACTTAAGGCAATTAAGAGTTGGCTGGCAGCCGAGCCCAATTATACTCTATTTAGGCCTATTACACGTAAATTCGAACGCAATAGAGTTAGGGTGGGTGGGATTGATCAAATTTGGGGGCTAGATTTAGCTGACGTGAGTAACTTGGCTTCGTGGAACGATGACGTCACTTTCTTATTAATTGTGATTAACGTGTTTACTAAAGAAGCATTTGCTTTACGTTTAAAACGTAAAGACGGGCGTTCCGTGAGTAGGGCCTTAACCGAATTATTTAGCAGGGGGCGTGTGCCAGTTTCGGCGTGGTCGGATCATGGTTTAGAATTTTCCAATATCCTAGTAAATAAAGTATTCAAGAGATTTAACGTTCATCATTACGTCCGCAAAACGAAAATATAAAATGTAGCCCAGCCGAACGAGTAATCAGAACACTGCGCGCGAGAATAAGTCGTTATTTACACGCAAATAACACCAATAAGTATTTAGACGTTTTACAAGATATAATGCACGCATACAATAATTCGTATCATAGATCCATTAAAATGAAACCTGTACAAGTAAACGAAGGTAACAAGGGAGAGGTTTTTGCAAATTTGTACGGGGGTGGGAGGTTTAACATAGGGGGACCCAGTTAGAATGGGGTTGAGAACTAGGGCGTTTGACAAAGGATACACTCCAAATTGGTCGGAAGAGATTGTTTATATCAAAGTAAAAATCGTAAACATTCCATTCGTACCTATACGGTAAGGGATTATGATAACCAAGTTATTTTGGGTACCTGGTACGAACAAGAATTACAATCGGTAACGCCGCCAGAGCTATATAAAGTAGAGCGTGTGCTTCGTACCAGGAAACGTCGGGGGCGCACCGAATACTTTGTTAAGTGGTTAGGTTATCCAGATTCTTTTAATTCTTGGGTTACGGATATCGAAACTATTTAAATATGAATGACGGATTTTATTTGTGTCTTCCTAGTAACGCGTCTATGGATTTGTATCCAAAAAACAGCTTGCAAAAGTACACGGTGCAATTAGCAGAACCTATCCATTTGGGGAAACAGTACGAAGTAGCCTTGTGTCAAATGTCCTTTCCCAACAATTTTAATACTAATCGAAACACGATAGAATTGACTGACGAGGACGGGGCTAACTTAGTGAATCAAGACTCTAACGTACCCATTTATAGATTAAAGAAGATTAGAGCGGGGCCTTATTACGGAACTTTGAGCGATTTAGCCTCGGATATTAACGACGAAATTACAGTTTTTAGAAATAAAGGTTCTGCCAAGCTATCGGTCGGGGAGCTTCCCCTTCCTAGGCTAGCCTATAACAAAAGATACAGAAAATTTCAAATTAGATAGTGGCAAACCGACAAAGGAAATACTTATCTGATTTTATCGGGTAGTTTAGTTGAAAAATTTGGATTTAAGAGTTCGGATTTTATCTGGATTCCACACGCTTTACAGGTTTGGGGATCGGTTCAAGATTATTACAATAGCGCCATTAAATCTTTATGGGTATACACCGATATTATTACGCCACAATTTGTAGGTGACGTTAAAGCACCTTTGTTGCGGATCGTTAACATCGAGGGTGACAAAGAGGAAGACACTAACGCGGCGTTTTACAGGCTGCATTATTATCCTTTATTACCTGACTCCATACATAATATAAATATAGATATTAGAACTGATACTGGGGGCAAATAATTTTTTTTACACGGGCCCTCTGGATCCCAGGCGTCGTGGGATCTCCGGCGTCATTCGGATCATGTAACCTCGCTCCCAGAAGTTCTCTGCCCTCACACCACCTGACAAATCATACATGGTGGAAAACGGCGCCGATTTAAGTGAGCCAAAGCAAGATTAATTCCACCATTGCAATATACGCTATTTGCAATGCTATTTCACGAAATAATCGGGAGTTGACAAAAAACAATGTTGATTTGGAGCTTAACTTTGCACCGGTTAATTTTACAATGTCAACAAACGAGCAGTCGCATTAAAATGCATGCACGCTATCTGACAACTTTCACTGTCAAAGTATTAACTACGTTAATTTAACTATACCAGTTTTTGCCTCGCCATGCTTCGATTGTCGAAAGTAATAGAACCAGAGGGGGTCGTCCCAAAACAAGCTTTTTGTGACGAGCCCCTGGGAATAGAACTGCCGAAATTACGAGACGCTTCTGTCGATTCAACCTTGGCGTGGTCCAACAGTTTTTCGTTTGAGTTATGTGGTTTATTTCAAACACAAGTGGGGCTAACACAAACACTCGTCTTATTACTTTTTTTTACACAAATTAAAAAAAAATTAAACGTGTTAATTCAATATTTCATAATTATTTTGTTAGTTTGGCTGTTGGGCAGCTGAATTTGGATGGCTTGCCTGCGTTACTTGTTGTTGGCTAGCAACCAGTAGGCGAGAATGTGAATGATGCGTTGAGTTGCGAACCTGTTTTTTTTTTAATATTTCTACTGGAGTTAACATTTTCTCACTTCACACTATGTTATGAGAGGAACCATAAATTATCTATCTTCAATGTTAAAATTATTTTATTTGTTTTGCGTAGTCATAACAACGTCTCGAAACGAGATCGTATCACATCATTCCCATTGAATTCAATGCAAATACATGGATGTGGTCGATCGTCGCCAAAGTCTAGGTCCGTGCCCCAAGCTATTAATATAGCACTGCCAAACCATACGAAATACATATAAAATCATCCTTGGCCCAAGTGAGTAGTAACCAGTATTCGGAGCTAATTCGCACATTTTTGATCAATGAATCGACTTTATCGTAATATTTAATATTTCGCTCGATCGTTCATAGGTGTTAACATGTTTTTGAACAACCTCAGATCGACTACCGTACTCATTTGAACGAGCGTTTACGCGGGTTTGCCTACTAACCGTAATGCAGGAAGCCGAGAAACGTCTTCAAGTTCACCTTACCGTGACCGCTCGCAATGAGAAGTCGATTCATTGTTGAAAAATGTGCGAATTAGCTCTGAATACTGGTAGCTGCTCACTTGAGCTCATTTGAATCGGTGCCGTTATCCGCCATGTTTGATTTGCCAGCTAGTGTGAGAGCAGAGAACTTCTGGGAGCGAGGTTACGTGATCCGAATGACGCCGGAGATCCGAAGACGCCTGGGATCCAGAGGGCCCGTGTAAAAAAAGTTATTTGCATACTGGGGCTCCCATACGTTTTGGCCCCTCTGGTCGTGTCGTCATTAGCTTGCACCTTAGGCCTATAAAAGCGTAGGTAGGCTTGTCGTCTCGTCAGTCACCATGAGGTAATCGTGTCCGTATACTAATTATTACGCCAGCCAGGCGGGAGGCGAGATCCCCGTCTTCGCTGGCAGACATTCGCAAGCCG
This sequence comes from Lithobius niger, assembly GCA_023313725.1. NCBI lineage: Eukaryota > Metazoa > Arthropoda > Chilopoda > Lithobiomorpha > Lithobiidae > Lithobius > Lithobius niger. The sequence continues at coordinate 4,466 of JAHWFP010204019.1, forward strand.
GGCACGGAATCGGCAGTTTATTCAGCTCTTTAAGACGAATGGCCATGCCGTTTTTAAGAAGCATAGGTAGCTATTTTGGCAGAAAAGCTTTGAGCACCGGTGTTGGTATAGGAGCGGATTATTTGGCTGGAAAACGCTTTAAAGATGCTGCTAGAGATCGATTAAACGAAACTGCAAGTGACGTAATGAGTGATATAGGAAAAAAACTCCGAGGGGAGTCGGGGTTGAGGAGCCCCTGCATGGGAATAAAACGTAAACGCCTTGGCGAAGGTAAGTCGACCAAGAAAAAAAAAGGAAGGTTACTATTAAAACCGTTTTAGATTAAGGGGGTGGGGAGGGGGAGGGGACTCTATATAAACCTGAGCTCTCGCCAGTCAGCCAGTCATTTGACCAACCGCCACCATGAGTATTTTAAGCCCATTTTCTTGCGAGTGTTTACAGAGCCCCCTAGACTTGTTTTCTGTGCAACCTACGCAATTGTCTATCCAAAAAACCAAGTATGAAGAGTTCAGACCAGTGGCACCAGTTGCGGCTGGATAAGTTATGGATTTCACCGTTCCAGGAAGCGAAAGTTACGTTACAATCCATGTTTTCTCAAGTTGATATTTTTTTTAAATGGAAAGTTAGCAGGTAGCATCAACGACAATTACGGATTTAAAGCTTTCCTGCAAACGTTACTGAGTTATTCTTCCGAAGCTAAAAACACTCAGCTGTAAGTGGCGGGGTGGGGCACCCCCGCTGAAAGACAAGGATGTATCACCGAAAGTGCGCAGGTAGAATTAATGGGGCGAGTTCATCACGATCTAGCCATGCAACCGAGACTGATTTTAAACAATACAGAAATAAAGTTTCGTTTCGTTCCCCACAGAGTCCCGTTTCATTTGTATCTGAACGCTGCAGGTATAGCCGCCAACGTCAATCCTATTGTTGAATTTTTAGATGCTTCCTTACACGTACGTAAAGTAACGCCTTCACCAAATATTTTATTAGCGCATGCTCGCATGCTAGCCGATTCTTCGTCAGCAAAATATCCCTATAGGAAGACTGAGCTAAGGACCCATACCTTGGTAAAGGGAGTGAGAAGCGGACAGGTGGACAACCCCTTTAAAGGGAACGTTCCCAGTCGAGTAATCATTGTCATGACGAGACACGTAGCTTATAATGGCATGTACGCAAACGATCCCTTCTTTTTTGAAAACTTTGGACTCAATTCCATTACCCTTTCCGTGGATGGTGAAATATTTAATGGAAAACCGCTCACTTTTGACTTTGATAACAACAATTACGTAAACGCTTACATGTCGATGTATAGTGGTTTGGGCATGTCTTTTCACAATATTGGGAACGGTATCACATACACGAGCTACGCTGATGGACATTGTTTATTCTGTTATGACCTTACAGACGATCACCACGCAAACGACCCCTCTCACGTGTCATTAGTGAAAAACGGCGTAGTGAGAATTGAACTGACATTTTCTGCAGTGTTACCTCAAATCATTACCGTTTTGACTTTGGGTGAACACGATGCCATTTTGGAAATTGACGAAAGAAATGTTTTGTCTACGGAATGATCACCTCCGAAATCAACGCCATTTTGAGACCTAGGTGTGCTACATTTTTGGGAACGTTTCCTTTAAATCACGTGCCAAACCTTCCCGGACGGTCAGTCGTAAATCTGGACACTTGCGACCGGCCGGGTAGTCACTGGGTCGTTTTAGGCACTTGCGAATATTTCGACCCCTACGGTCTGCCGCCCTTGTCAAATTCAACCGTTAATTACTTGAATAAACATTGCTCTAAAAAGTGGTGGTATAACGACGTTCAATTTCAAGCCTTCAATACTCGAGTGTGCGGATATTATTGTATTTATTATATATTACTGAGGTGTTTGGGGCACTCTGCCAAATCTATTGTACCCGCTCTTAAAGTTCAGACAAACCCGATCAGTTTGTGTACAAGATTGTAAAGGCTTTAGGCCAATAAAATTAGTTGTGAAAATGTCAGTTTTTGTTGTTTTTTTTTTATTTCTTTTAATTTTTTTAATTTATTTAGGCCTATAGTTGGTTCCCTGGTTGACTGTAAATAGTCGTGTCAGTTGCTTGGCTCTACATTTAGCCTTTTATTTTCTAGAAAAATGGACCATCATTGTGCAGTCTGTGGAAAGACTTATACACATGCTACTGGCTTATCAAGACACGTGAGGCAGTCACACACACCTAGGCCCTTCGTTTGCAATACCTGTTGTGATTCGTTCACTACTGGTGTCAATTTGAGACGTCACCGCAGACATCACCTCATCACCTGTACCACCTGTAGGCTCACCTTCGAGACGGAGGAATCGTTCGTGCAACACAATGCCCTGCATCGTTCCTCCGTTCCGCATGAAGATGTTGGGCCTTTGCACGTCGAGGTCTCAGCTTTTAGAAATTTTTTCCAACGTTATGTGTATGCTGAGCGATCTTCTACACTCAGTGTGGAGGAGTATTTTGCCACCTTCAGATACTACCTGGAACAGTTGTTTTCAGCGTTGCAAGGTCGGCTCACACAATTCAAGTTTCTATTGTGTTTGACAGTGATACTGGAAATGTTGGGGCCAGAAGGTGAAACGATAACCATGTCCACTTACCTGTGCAGTGCAGCGTTACCGATCCTTTCTCCCGATAGTATACAATCTGCAATTGATACTGCAATTGCCAAAATTGTACATCAATTGGACATTTTTTACCAATACGGCGCCGGTTGGGTGGTGTCAAAAACTGAACGTTGTGACATTCACGTGGGCAAGTACACTCCTCACGCGGGTGGGTGTGGTACAGTTTTGTTGGACAAATATTTAACTGATAAGCATGCTGTGGTTAACGTCAAGTGCTTCGATAACAAATGTTTTTTGTATTCCGTATTGGCAGGACTGTATCCTGCTCCTCACCATCCAAACAGAGTAGAACACTATACGAGGTATGAAAACACCCTAAATTTAACTGGTATCAGTTTCCCTACATCCATACACGAAATAGCCAAATTTGAAGCGCAAAATAACTTAGCCATTTACCTGTATGGGTACGAAGATCAAAATATCTTTCCCCTTCATCTCAGTAAACGAACGAATTGTCCTGAGGTGAAGCTACTATTACTACGGGGGCAGCACTATTGCTACATCAAGAACTTTAGTCGTTTAACACACAGTGATAATACGAGGCACGTTTGCCCATATTGTCTTTCTCCCTTCCGACACGTTGACTCTTTAAACGAACATCTTATTATTTGCAGATCTTACGACGCTCAACACACAGTTATGCCTGAAAAAGAAAATGCGTTCATGGAATTCACACGCTACGACAGACAATTGCGTCATCCATACGTCATGTACGCAGATTTTGAGACTTTATTAGTACCCATTAACACTTGCCAACCTAACCCATCTTGTTCGTTTACCCTTAACACGCAATCGCACATTCCTTGCGGTTTTGCATATATTATAATTGGTTCAAGTGGTGAAGTTCATTCGAAACATGTATACAGGGGTAAGGATTGTGTGGACGATTTTTTTAAGTCAATTGAACACGAATATGACGTCATTAAGTATATCAAGTTTGAAATTGCGTTAATGGTACTCAGTGATGATGAATATTCTAATTTTACAGCAGCGACACATTGTCATATTTGCGATAAGCAATTTGTAAACAATCCCTTTGACATCAAAGTACGAGACCATTGCCATCTTACTGGGCGTTATAGAGGGGCTGCACACAACAGTTGTAATCTTATGTTTAAGTTTAAAGATGAGTTTCCAATTGTACTCATAATAAAAAAAATTATGATTCACATTTACTCGTCAGGGGTTTGAAGTATTTCAGCGATACGAAGAATTCTGTCATTCCACAAAACACCAAGCGTTTTACAGCTATTAATGTTGGTCCCTTTAAGTTTATGGACTCGTATCTTTTTTTGTCATCATTTCTGGGAAATTTGGTAGACACTGTAACCGAATTCCCCATTTTACAACACGTATTTCCTACCACACATCATTTGTTGAAAAGGAAAGGAGTGTACATGTATGAATACATAACTGATTTTAGTAAGTTTGAGGAAACTCAGCTTCCGCCCAAAGAGGCTTTTTTATCAAGTTTAACCAATAGACACATTACAGACGAGGATTATTCGTACGCTCATAATGTTTGGGATGCTACTAATTGTACTACGTTAGGATCTTATCATGACTTGTACGTTTTAGTAGATGTTGCTTTGTTAGCTGACTGCTTCGAACACTTTAGAACCATATGTATGAGACAGTATCGTTTGGATCCTTCCCATTTTTATACCTTGCCAGGATTAAGTTGGGAGTCTGCACTTCGTATGTGTAAAGTTAAATTAGAGTTGCTTATCGACGTTGATATGTATAATTTATTTACTAAAGGTATACGAGGTGGTATTTCCATTATTCCCAAGCGCTACGCCAAAGCGAATAATCCACTGTTACCTGATTTTAACCCATCGAAACCAGTTACTTATATTATTTACTATGATGCAACTAATCTATACGGCTTTTGTTTGAGTAAGCCGTTGCCGTACTCAGATTTTAAATGGTTGACTGAAGAGGAGTTGGCTACCTTCGATGTACTTAGTTTACCTGAAAATATCACAACTGGATATTTGTTACAGGTGGACCTACAATATCCCGATAATTTACACGATGCACACGCCGACTATCCCCTAGCGGCTGAAAACATAGAAATAACACGTGACATGTTGTCACCTTTTAATGCTAACATAGCTCCACCTAGTACCACCATGTCACGTAAACTTGTCCCTCATTTAGGTCCACGTAAAGATTATGTCTGTTACCATAGGAACCTAGTTTATTACCATGGAATGCTTTTAACTAAAATTACAAAAGGGATCAAATTTACGGAACGTGCGTGGCTTAAATACTACATAGATTTCAACACTGAGAACAGAAAGGCCGAGTTTGAGAAGAACATGTATACATTTTTTTCAAACGCAATTTTTGGAAAGAGTTGTGAAAACATTAGGAAACGAATAAATATTAAATTAACTGTTGATGAGGCTAAAGCCTTGAAGTTAATAAATTCACCATCCTTGGATTATTTCGATATACTGAGTGCCGACCTGGTTTTATTTAAAATGCATAAACTACGTGTACTTCTTAACAGACCAGTCCATGTCGGATTCAGCGTGTTGAAGCAATCCAAGCTGGTTATGCTCGAGTTTCACCTGGATTTTATGAAGGAACGCTATGGCGACAAGTGTCACCTTTTGCTAACAGATACCGACAGTCTGATGTATGAAGCAGAAACACAAGATATTTACGCAGACATGGAAATCGCGTCTCATCTATTTGATACTAGTAATTACCCTAAAGACCATTTTTTGTACAGTGAACTGAACAAAAAAAAATTGGGCACTTTTACTGATGAAACGGGTGGGAAGCCTATTTCAGAATTTGTAGGATTAAGATCGAAAATGTACTCATTCGAATATAAGGGTCTGTGAAAAAGGTAGGGAAGGGAATACAACGAAATGTATTGCAAGATCTTGTGACGTATGATGATTGTTTAACCTGTTTACGTCAACACGAGACTTTCTCTTACAAACAAACTTCAATAAGGAGTTTAAAACATGAAATTTTCACTGTTCTACAGAGAAAAATTGGACTAGCTTGTTTTGACTCGAAAAGGGTCATTTTGGCAGACGGGGTCGTGACCCTACCATACCACCATTACAGTCTAAGGTCACCTCTTTGATTTGACTTTGTAAATATTGGTCCGTCCGTTGGTTGGAGTGTAGCTTGAATAAACACATTAAAAAGAAGTTGTCTCTGGTCTCTTATTACTCGTTATTGGATAATTGGTTCCCATTAAGTTCTATTTTCTCTGAGGCTGTTGGACGCAAGTATCACTTATTCAATTAAGCAGTCTGGTGAATGGGTCGTTCCATTTGACGAGAGTTGAAAAGGGAAGAGGAAGAAATAGGGAGAGGCTACATGAAGGAATAGTATGGTGTTCCACAGTGGGTGACTCTCATACTAGTTTAGTTTTAGGTGGAAATGAACGAAAATGAGTTTTCAGATTTATTAGGGTTTAATTAGCAGTACGGACACCTTTACATGAGTCTTATGCATCGTTGTCAAACGTTTGACCTTGCCCTTTGACCTTATCATATAATGTGTCTAGAAGTGAACGAAACCGACACCATTTTGGGGCTCGGCCAACCAATGGGCGCCGCCATTTTAGATCGTGACGTCACTTCCGGTTGATCACGTGACCTATGACGTCACACGTGACCTATGACGTCACTTCCGGCGCACTACCTGACTAATCTACACTATTTATATATGCTCCGCGCGTCTTCTTCAACATACCAAGATAACATTGAGAAGGAACTACAACGTAAGCAGTTGTGGCCATAAGTCTTCATAATTCGGATCAGGCCTAACTTGGGAATCAAAATGGCGACTAGGGCTAAATCCACATTATTCTTAGGTCAGTAGGAAAACGTGACCTCCCAATTACGAGGTTGCCGAGAGAGAGAAAAATGCGGAAAAAGAAGTGAAAAGGGGAGAGAGCCTGTGCAAGAGAAAGTAGTGCCACAATGAATAGTAGAGGTAACAATACATGGCGTTACATAATAAGTTTTAAGACGGTATCAATACAGTGGGGGTAAGGGGACCATTGTTGTTACATTGTAAATCTCTCTTAATTCCTGATTGTTAGGTCTTACGAAGATAACAGAGGTACTTAATACTAATAAATTTGTGCTAATACTACTAAATTTGTGCTAATGCAATGTTACTAACTACAGCACATAAAAACAATAATGAGCAAAGTAAGGGAGTCAATATACGATCCGAAGCTATTTAATCCAATTATTTAGGGTTAGGGTTATCCCTCTGTTAAATTAAGTTAAACCTTCAAAATAACTAAGTTAAAGCACTCTAAATTAGTAGGGACCGAAGGTAATAAGAAAGGGGGCTCTAAAATAAGATGCGCCCTTTCCAAACACTAACCCGGACTTAGTCTCCTTTAAATTTCGGCTAAGTCCAAGATTGTCAATATTACTTAACTCTGAATTTCTGCTGCTCGGAATCCGGCTCCTAAGGGCTCAGTGGCTGGTAGCTTTTGAGATCCAGAAAAGTCGGGAATGAGAGTGAAAATCTGTAGGCAGGGGTGTAGTAAAGCCTTAGTAAGTAGGGGGGGCACAGGCCCAAAAAATCCGACTATGGTCTAAGATTTGTGACTTCCATCGTGGATTTTTTTTTAATGCTTTAGCCCTTAGCATACTGGGGAGCTGTGTGGTGGTGGTGGTGATGGTGGGTGGGGGGGGGGGGGTATGAGCTAGGCAAGACATTCTCATTCTCCCCCACTAATTTTACCGTGCCCACCTTAGTGGCCCATTAGAAATTTTATTTCTACGTAAATGGCCAAAAAATGCATGTAATACATAAGGGTAATTTCATGAAATTGGGACAATTCCGGTTTCAAATTTTTTGTTTTTTTATTGCTGCAAATAAAAAAAGATGGTTTTGCTTTTCTTAGCCTTTAGCCTGTAGTGCTTACTGCAAAACAAAGATGTTTTTAGTTATTTCAAGAAAATATGAACTTTCAAAATGCACGTACGTAATATACAATTAAATTAATAAAATCATTAAATTTAGCTTTAAACTTGGGCTAATAATTTTGTTTTAATATGTAAATAATTTAATAGTGCTTTATTTGCAAAATTTATAAATAACTTGACATTAATTAAAAGAGGAACTAAGACTTATCAACTCCATGGACAGCAATTAGCGCCATGGTCACAAAAAAGCCAAGGAGTGCCATGGAGATGATTGGCACGGAGCTGACGAAACTAGGGATACTGCGGTTATTAGCCCTAACACCAACTTAGTAGGCACGCATGCTCTTGGCTTTAACACCATACATAACAATGCACATCTGTAGTTTTCTAAAACTTAAATTGTTTAATTTTAACAGAGGACATGGAGTTGATGGTCTATAAACATACTCACCACAATCAGAAGTGATTTTTCGCAACGGTTTCACACGCACATCGGATTACTTGTTGCCGGCAAAAACTCGAAAATGGTTACCGTCATGAAGTGTTCCCCCACAGTGGAACTCCTGGTGACACCTATTGAATGCGTTTTTGAAACCTTTTCTGTTGGGCCATAGACCTGACGCTGAACTAAGTAACACCACTTTTTCTTAAATAAAAATAAAAGGATGTTGCAAGTACTTTATTGCAACAACTTGGCGCCAAATAGAAATCAATAATTTATTAACACTGGCGATAGCCAGTCTTAGTAAGGGTCAGCCTAGGATCTCTGTGTTAAACTCTCAACTTTGAGAGCTTATAACACCGTCAAAAGTGAACATTTTAAAACCAAATTTGGAATCCAGCCTCGACAAGTCAAGGCCCCTGTGCAGTCCAAAAATTGTGAAATTTGGTCCAGCCAAATCCGAGATCCAGAGAGGGACCAAATGACGACAACTTGTTCTGCTTGTTGTTGTTGTTGTTCTGGGGATACTTTCGTCTGTCCTCTCTAACGACACCAAACAACAACACCAAAAAATCATGGGAATAGGCTCAAATCATAGCTTCCTATGTAAACATGTGCCTTTTCAAGGTTATTTTAGTTTAACTGAAGTAGTTATTTAGAAAAAAAGCCATTACGTGCCAACTGAAACAATACTTTTTTTTTGCTGATTAAAAAACAAATTCTCCCTACAACGTACAATAGGGAGCGTTCACAAATAACGTAATGCCTGGAGGACGAGTTCAGCAAATGTGTTACCACCTGTTACGATGGGGGAAGGTATGATGAAGTTAAGTAAAACACTAATTGTTTGCTACATTTTTATCTACATTTTATCAACTATTTTTCTTACATCTGTTTAACGACTTAAATTTTATTTTACAAATATCTGGTCATTATACCCCTTGGTATTACAACTGCTCATAAAAACGAATTAGAAAAAAATAACCTATACCACTGGAG
>JAHWFP010204025.1:0-15177 GCA_023313725.1 Lithobius niger
GGAATCTGTCAAAGAAAAAGTGGGCCAAAAACCACTTATCAGCGGACCATTGTTGCAAAAGTATGGCTATAACTATTACTTTGATAACGAATGGGATCTTAAAAGTCGTTTTTGTCATACTTTTACTTGGACGGTATCAAGGATTATAGGGCAGTGACACGACGTATTATTATTGCATATAACTATATGCTGGAGCCTTAATGGGTTAGCTGCAAGGGGCACTGCGGAGAGAAACAGAAGGGCGTTATACTGAAGCCGATGCTATTAAGAGTGATTTCATAGACTTAAAACGCGCGATTTTTGTTGTTGGTGAAAGAAACGTTATTTTAAGCCTAAGAAATCCGCTCTTCCGTTGTTTTTCCCTTCATTTTTATGTAGTGCACCTTGTAGTTATGCCCTCCAAAACCCATACTGGTGCCAATATGGCGGCAAATGTCACTGCTCTATAGGAGAAACGTCCGAGGGAGAAACGTCTTTTAGTTCTTGATACCGTCCAAGAAAAAGTGTGACAAACACTACATATCAGCTCCCATTGTTGCAAAAGTATGGCTACGATCAAGAATTTATAGGGTTGTGGAGGAGAATTTGTGACTGAGACCCCTTCTGAAACGTCGTAGATTCATTCCTATTAGTTCCGTCTAAGTTTATAGAGGGCGCCATGAGTTTTATGTGGGAATTTCTACTCAGTGTTCAGCCTGAAATTAAACTGAACTAAACGAAACTAGCTTGTATTTAATTATTATTTAGTTTGGCTTAGTTGTAATTTAGTTTACTTTAGATTTGGGCTGAAAAATGACCAACAATTACCCGATGAAGCTCATGGCGCCCTCTGAAAACTCGGATGAAACTAATAGGAATAAATATAACATGTTTCAATAGGGACTTTTTAGAGTTACAAATTCTCCTCGCCAGCCCTATAAATTCTTGGTATGACCCATACATACACTATATAGCTAGCCTTGTTGCCACTTTTTTTCCAATTTTTTTATTTCTTAAATCTTGTTTTAGCTTGACAATAGCATAGTGTCGTACCGAAACGCAGCTGTAAAAGTGTACTAGGTACATCGTTTGCTTGCTTGACCCCATTGGCATCCCGTTTCGCCACTGGCACTCCCCGTTGCACCAAATCCCATTTCGCTAAAGACCGTTCACGAAATTTTAGGCACACGAAACATTTAAAACATTTAAACACGAATATTTATAACATGATAATTGTCAGACAATTATAGACAAACACCCGTTTTTTCAGAATCCCGTTTTGCAGAATAATTTGATTCACATTACGTGCCTCGCTCGCGCTCACAAATTACTTCCAATTAGGCATGCCTCTTTAACTTCTGCAATGTTAAATTTTTGAAGAATATTTTGATTCTGCGAAAAGGCTTCTACAAAACGGGAACTCCCGTTTGGGAAAGGGTAACCATCACGTGTATAACTAACTATTCTTAAAAGCGAAACTTGGCATTGACGTAGTGGCGACTAAACATTCTAAATAATATTTAAAGTAGACGATTTTCCGTCTGTATTGCCAGTTTTCAAAACACTAATAAAACAATTGGTCTTAGTCTACCACACTGCTTGTCTCTGTTAAATGTTTACCTTTTAAAACCCCATTAAATAGAAGTAAGGTATTAAATTTCGTGTACCGTACGTAAAATTTTGTCAAATTCGGTTTGGTGAAACGGGACTTGGCGAAACGGGATTGGCCCCTGAGGCAAAAGCGGTTAATCTGCTTTTTTTTTGGCGAAACGGGATTTGGCGAAACGGGAGTTCACGCTTCATGTAAGGTTATTGTGTCCCCAAAGCATCACAAAATCGACCGACGTACTACTTATTTAGATGCAAACTAATTGTACATACAGCGAAAATCATACACTAGAAATAACGTCGTACAGTCAGCCACCTTCATGCACTTACGTTTCGTCGGAGTGGCATGACTTGGATTCGAATTAGCAACCCAATTCGACACCAGATCACTGACATAGCGCCTTTATCACTACGGCCACTCCTCCACTGGCATAAAGATGTCTCACTGAACATCTCAGTGACCTGGGGACGAATTGGGTTGCCAACCGGGTCATGCCACTCCGACGAAAACGTAAGTGCATAAAGGAAGCATACTGTACTACGTTATTTCTAGTGTCTGATTTTTGTTGTTTGGCTTGTTTTCTCTTTCCTTTACATGATTTACAGGGATTTACAGGCACTTATCACTAATTTGACTTGTTGCTTACAACTCGTTCGTCACATTCCTAAAATGTCTGCAGTTCACACCCAGTAAAAGTGGTTGAAAAGATTTAATCGCTTTTTCACGCTCAATACGCGCTTCAGAATCGCAAATATTTGAATACCTTTTAAAATCTTTAGTCTACCTTTTCGCGTGCCCAACCAGTTAAAGCTAACAATTTTGAGAACTACGCCTTTTGTTGCTGGTACTAATTTCGATGAAAAATATGTCGTAGTTTTAAGTGCTTTTTTTTTTTGGAACCTTGTTCATTTCCGCATAATTTCCCTGAACACTGAGGTCGGATCAAAATCTGACGTCATGCAACAGTTTTCAGAGTAATCTTATGCGTATTTGAGGGTCAAGAAAGCAAGTCACAACGATGAAAATATGACCATTCGAAACGTAGCCTAATTAATTATTTTTCATTTACTTTAGGGGGGGGTCTTGCTTCCGCTGGAGTAGGTGTACGAACACGTGCGCGTGCACATCGCACATTTTATGATGTTGATTCAGCCATACGACTATTCAGTTGCTTCGGCTGACTTACTTAAGGCTCAAAGAAGTTAATTAAAAAAAAAAGATGGCTGTTGCACCGCTAAGCATTTTTTTTAGGTATGGGGGGGAGGGCACTTTAGGCTTTGCACTGTTACTCGCAGCTTCATTCTAGACGCAGAGGGCTGCCATTATAAATAATTGGTACGTCGTTATAAATTGCTCCCTGATGGCTGAGTATTACGACAGGACCTAAAGCGGACCAGCAGTTTCTCTGCTCCGTCATTCGTAATGCACGTGGTTTACCTCTATAAGGCCTTGTTATAGATGTTGGTTAAATAGAATTATTTATTATTACAGGACTAGGGTTGTTCCTGACCTAAATAAATATTTGTCATTTTTCGAATTAAAACATTTCAGCGAGCACCAATAAATGTAAAACCTGTGTGATTTTAACGGCAACACTGTTAACACAGATTTCAACTGCACTTTGAGGGAGCTCGATACACGGGTGAGTGGGTTCGTTTGCCTGCTTAAGACAGGAGTCGGAAATTTCGCAAATGCCATAAGCACAGTACAAATGTTATCGAAACAAAGAAACAAAACAGGTCGATATTTCGTATCACTGTCTCCTCCCTTCCTCCCCCCCCCCCCCCCCCCGCGGGGGGCCCCGTGTTTCTCCACTCCCTTTAACACTATAGTTTGTTCCACATTATGTTTTCAGAAAACTGACTGGACGACGACTCGTTTCCTTGCACTAAGAGTGCAAAACATGTGGATATCACACTTGTAGACTGAACATAGTTACTGTTAGAGTTTACGAATGGGATGTTCACGGATTTTTTGCACTCGTAGTGGAAGAAAACGTAGCCTCATACAGTCAGTTTTCTGAAAGCATAATGTGGAACAAAGTATAGTAGCAGAGAGAGCAAAGAATAACAATGAACATAGGTAAAGAAGGTACAAAATCCGTTCTGAGCGGTGATGTTGACGAGTGTCTGCTTTCGTGTTGACATAAGAGACGTGGTTCGCGCGTAGGGTGTAAAGAAAACACGACTTATAGGCAGAATGCCGAACAGCGAAAACGCAAACAACAAATTTCACTACAGACTCACAGGTGCGAATTTCGTCGGCTGCGAATCTTCGTAACGAGTTTCAACAGGTTTCCATTCCGTTGAGGGTGTAGAAGATATGATTGTATAACTAGGAAACAGGCTTTGAATCTGTTACAGGGGGAGCGGAATGGAATGTCAAGCTTCTACGAGGTTGCATGGTTGGCTCGATATGGTTGGCTAAGAACGTCTTGTGTACGAAATTTAATGCTTTCTGTTCGATTTGCAAGAATTTTTGGGTCAAGCCTCAGGAAGGGGCACACGGGGGCGTTGGAGGCCTTGGGGTTGTTTTATGGCGTTGCATGGATGATTCGATTGTGCTGCTAAGAACACTTGTAAACCAAATTTCACGCTTATAGCTCGATCTACAAGAATTTGTCGGTCAAGCATTTGGGAGGGGGTGCAGAGGGGGTGGGGGGCACTCGGGGGTCCTTGTGGTTATTTCATGGGGAGTTCCACAATTGGGTCGATTTGTACTGATAAGATTGACTTGTGTACCAGATTTCATGATTGTAGCTCGATTTGTAAGAATTTGTTGGTCAAGCCTCAGGGAGGGGTTACAGGGAGGGCACTGGGGCCCTTGGGGGTATTTCATGGGGAGTTCCATAGCAGGTTCGATTTGTACTGCTAAGAATGACTTGTGTACCAGATTTCACGATTTTCGCTCGATTTGCAAGAATTTGTTGATCAAGCGACAGGGAGGAGCTGGGTGTGGGAGGGGGGGGGGTGCTTGGGGTCCTTAGGGTTGTTTCATGTGAGTTGCATAGCTGATTCGATTTGTGTTGCTAAGAATGACTTGTGTACCAAATTTTATGCTTTTAGCTCGATATGCAAAAATTTGTTGTCCAAATCTTAGGATATGGCACAGGGGGTGATGGGGCGGGGAAGCTGCCGGGGGCCCTTGTAAGGTAGTTAATGGTGGATTTTTTTAAATATTGTACTGTTTTTAATACTACAGATTTCATGCTTTTAGGTCTATTTGCATGATTTTGTTGGTTAACAATAATACTATTCAGGATTCTACAATTATACTACAATTATACTATTCAGGATTCCAGGAATCCAAACTAATTACTATGGTGAGTGTTAGAAATAAAATCCAAAAGCTGTAATTTATTTCAAATAATTGGTCCAATTACGTCCAATTCTAGATCAGCAATACTTTTTGGGGTTTCAGGCTATGTACCAAATTTCATTCCAATCCGTCCTTTCGTTTGGGCTCCACCCAGACTACGCAAGTGCAACCAACCAACTAACCAACCAGCCAGACAACATTTTACAATTTGGTGTCCGTTATAGACTACGCTTCGCTCGCTCCGCTCCGCCAATAATTCCGGAGGGGACATTGGGGGCTTGCCAGTAAGCCGTTTTGTATTGTCACCCTTCTGCTTATCCAACCCCAGGAGGTAGCCGAAGAAGCCGATTTTCTTGCTAATTTAAACAAGGTGGTTTAGAAGAAACGTTCTTTTCCATTGTTTTGTCGGCCATTTATTTTCTGTTCTGAAAACTGAGCTAAATACCTGTCTCTGTTTGTATGCAGCGTTGTTACCTTTTATTATTAATATGCTAAAAAGGGTTTGGCGTTAACCACTCCTGGTCATCTGCCCGAAGCCCCTATGTCTGCAACAGCCAGATTCCCAGGCGGTCACCCACCCAAGTATCAATCCAGCCCAATGCTGCTTAACTTCGGGGATCTGACGAGAACCGGTGTTTCCAGCACTGCAAGGCCGCATTAATATGCTAATGTGATTTGAAATAGGTCTAATGCTGTGTTGTTTTGTCCCTCAGAAAACCTGCGTGAAACGTTACTTCAGTATTTTTTTATTTTTTTTTGGCTTGAAACCGTCGAACGAAGCCGTTTTATAAATTAATGAGAAATTTTAATGAGAAAAGGGTCCACTGTTTTTAGTCAACGTAATATCGTGATAAAACAGCTAAAATAGGGAGAGGGCGCATGCCTTTACGGTTGGAAAACCCGTAAAATGAAATATAAAAGCGGTTAGCTATAATTGAAAATTTGCAGCCCCCCCCGCCCGGCGCCCCCCCCCTCCCCCATTTCACTTAAAAATGGTTTCTACACTGAAGAGGTATGAAACTACAGAAAGAAACACGGCGTCGTGCCTGGATGCTACGACGGGTATATCTTTATTTGGTTTCTATACGATGGAAGTTGCGCAATGCAAGAGAAACACTCAAGTTCTCAAACATCTTTATTTTTCTTTCTTTTTTTTTCAGTCTAAAGTCGCCCTTCACACTTTGCTGTCCCGACATGAAAGGAGCTTTATATTTGGAACACCAACTAGAGGTAATTTTAAAAAAGCTACAAATCAATTTACAACATACCCATTCGGAAATGAACGACGGAATCGTTGTCCCGTCATTTTCCCAGTGTTGATTGGCACTCAGAAGGCCGTTATCATCAAAAGAGGAGCCTATTATCTTGAGTTTCTCTTTGGGTCCTGCAGGTATTTTATGAGCGGCTACGTTTTCCTGGAGGGGGCGGCATTAATCGACGGCCGCCATTGTTTTTGTAACCAACCATCTTGGATATCAGCAAGGCACTCCCTGCTACCAAAACATACAATTGATTATCTGTGTCGTTCTGGGGCGAACTCAAGATAGGCCGCGGACACTATAATAATTCAGAGAGGTGAAACGCAGTAGGAACGATAGTAAAAAACCCTTAGCTCAACCGGTGATTAGGAAGTTAACGAGACAATAGAGTAGTGCACGACGTAGTATTATTGTATATAACTCTATGCTGGAGCCTTAATGGGTTAGCTGCAAGGGGCACTGCAGAGAGAAACAGAAGGGCGTCATACTGAAGTCGATGCTGTGAAGAGTGATTTCTTAGACCTAAAACGCGCGATTTTTGTTGTTGGAGAAAACAACGTTATTTTAAGCCTAAGAAATCCGCTCTTCCGTTGTTTTTCTCTCCATTTTTATGTAGTGCACCTTGTAGTTATGCCCTCCAAAACCCATACTGGTGCCAATATGGTGGCAAATGTCACAGTTCTATAATTTGTTCCACATTATGTTTGCAAGAAACTGACTGTATGACACCACGTGTCCTTGCACCACGAGTGCATAAACATGTGGATATCACACTTGTAGACTCTTACACAGTTACTGTGAGAGTCTACGATTGCGATTTTTCGCGTTTTTTTACACTCGTGTGGAAGGAAATAAGGCGTCATACGGTCAGTTTCTTGCAACCATAATGTGGAACAAACTATCGTTGGGGCTATCTAATGGCTCTCCTGAAGCTTTGTCTTCGTTCTTCTACGAAGGCAAAGCGTTAGCAGATGCGTTAGAAGCCGTAGGATTGGAAGAGGTAAGATCTGACATCTCATTCTAACCTATTCTCTGACTATAAATCAGTGACATTTGCCGCCATATTGGCACCAGTATGGGTTTTGGAGGGCATAACTACAAGGTGCACTACATAAAAATGGAGGGAAAAACAACGGAAGAGCGGACAAGGCTTAAAATAACGTTGTTTTCTCCAACAACAAAAATCGCACGTTTTAAGTCTAAGAAATCACTCTTCACAGCATCGGCTTCAGTATGACGCCCTTCTGTTTCTCTCTGCAGTGCCCCTTGCAGCTAACCCATTAAGACTCCAGCATAGAGTTATATACAACAATACTACGCCGTGTCACTGCTCTATATTCCTCAGCCACCGCCATTTAGCCAACATGCCTCACATTTTTTAGTCAACCAGAAAGCCGACAATTTTTTGGCCGCCGCCTGACGTAGCCACCAAAAAATATACTGATAAAGCCCTAAATATTGAATTTATAACGTGCCTGAATGAAGCTAACAATCGGTTGTGACTTACCTGGTATCATAATAATAAAATTTACCACAACTGTGTAGAAGGAAGGCGGAAGGGTTGTGGAGCCACTTACTCCGTTCCTGATCAAACAAGATTTACAATATAAGAACAAGAAATTAAAAAAAAAAAAACTTTCTGGCAACGGACGTTTTAAAAATGTGCGCACTGATTCAGCTTTCAATAATCTACAGAAGGCCGGTGCAGTAGGGGCATTCACCGTACTGGACCTAAGGGCAAATGTAAATCTACAGAAGGTTTACTTGATGCAGTCAAGATTGTAGCAAATAAACTATTGTCTGCGCAGCGCATCTTGAGTCCTGCGAGTATTTTATGAGCGGCCACGTCTTCCTGGAGGGGGTGGCTTTAAGCGACGGCCGCCATTGTTTTTGTAACCATCGTGGATATCAACAAGGCACTCTGCTACTAAAAACGTACAATCGATTATCTGTGTTCGTTCTGCGGAGAACTCAAGATAGGTCGCGGACACTTTAGTTTCCGCATTATTAATAATAGATGGCGAACTAGCTCTCATTTTACTGTAAAATTTTGTGAGTTTTGGTTCTCTGCCTTTCGGCTTTCAGCGATTTCATCTTTTTTTTTCAATTACCCCCTCCCCGCCCCCCCACCAAAAAAAATGGGGTAATTTGGTGTTTGTTTCGAGGAGTTCATTTTAGTCGAAAAATAGTCGTTAGCCGCGGCAGCATTTCTGGACGTAAAATGTACGACGGCCGGAAGTCAGCTGAAATTTCTACTAAACCAGCTGAAAGATTAAAAATAATGTGTCTGAGGATAATAGCATCGAGTGGCAAATGTCCACCACGGCATACACATTTTCTTAAATCCCAAATTTTTACCATTACTGGTGACTTAGTCACGGGGAAATAAAACATTAAACAAGCACAGCATTCTCCTTTACCAGCAGGAAGTCAAATATGGAAAAGGGAATCGTATTTTCAAGATTTGTTGTAAAAAAAGTGAAAAACTTTTTTTAACTTTAGGCCCTACTTCTCAGTCATTATGCCGTACATAAAGCTTTCTACTCCTCAGGGACAACGCTAAGGGGGGGAGGGGGGGCCCTCACCGCCCTTATTTTTTTGCCGCTTCCCTTGGCACCCCCCCCCCCCACTATCAGATCAAAATCAGACGTATAAACGAAGAAAATTCTGGTTACGTATTAAGAAAACTACGTTAGTTTCATTCACAGCGACAGGACGGACTTGAGGTCACATCAATAGAGTCTAGGTTTTACTGTGAGAGTTGTAAACTCATCTTTTTTTTTCAGCTGGTTTTATAAGTATTAAAAAAAAATGGTGTAGAAAACAGTTACGAACGTTTGGCGTGAGAAAGAATTGCAATAGTGTTATTTTTACTTTTATTTTTATTTTTGGAGGGGGGGGGGGCGCATAAGTAGCACTTTTCAGTTCGCCCTCCCTGGCTAAAATTGCTGCCCCACTGCCGCCTCCCCACTAAAGTGATTCTAGCGTCGTCCCTGCTACTCCTATACGTGGGTCATGTCGACTACACCATAGGAAATTGGGAATTTCATAAATTTTTCAAAAATTGCGAAAACAGGGCCCACTTTCCCTGACTCAGAATTAGATTTTGGATCCAGAAAATTGGTCCTATTTTTTCTTTTAAAGCACTTGGTAAAATAGTTAGGACTTACGAAAAAATGTCAGCTTTTAAGTTTTGCATGGTATAATAAATAATAAGAAATACGAAATAATAAGAGATTTATTACATAAAACAGGGTGCAAGTGGAAACAGAAAGGGATGATTATTCCACTAATACCTGCCCAGAAATATTAACACGGCACATCTGCAAAAAAAAAAATAAGCATAATACGCAAAAAGGAGCACTCCAAAACCACCTAGGAACAATAGGAAGGCAGAACGATCGGTTTTCTTTAGGCCCCGTTTAAAAGCAAAGAGACCAGTCGCCGTAACCAGCCCGGACGAGAGGCCGTTCCAAAGGTTCACTATCTCTATTTTCAAAAAAGTACTTGGTACAATCTTTCCTAACAACATTTGTGGCGAGTTTCAATGGTTTACCATGTGTGTGATCATTACCACTGATCTTAAAGAAAAGCACAAGGCCGATATGCACGAAGCCACGTAATATGGATTAAGTAACGTTAAACACAAATCAGCAAGCAAGCGTCGCAACTCAAGTGATTCGAGGCCTAATTTGCTCAGATGTTGTTTGTGTGATATGTCACCGCATCCACGGAGATACTGTGTAAAGGTTCTCTGGGCCGGTTCCACATTCTTTATATGTTTGACATGATGTGGTGACCAGACTGGACAAGCATATTCTAAAATTGGACGTATGAAAATAATAAAGGCCCTACATAGAATTTGCAGATCACCAGAAAGAAAGCAGCAGCGTTTAATCACATATTCAAGGCGCTTAACACGGAAAGACAAGAAGGTACAATGGTTTGAAAAATATACACGGATGCAAACCTATTTACGCTGCCTTTTGGACTTAAATGTCAGACTGCCTGAGTGGGGAATCGAACTCACGACCTTTGAAATCAAAGGCCGGAGTTCTACCACTCAGCCATAATGACATGGCCTTCTGTCCCGTTCGAGCCCAATTGGCTTTCTGTCCCGTTTCTATGGTTTGAAAAATTAGGATTAGAGGTCAGGTAGAGAAAATCCTTAATGGAAACTTCAGATTTGAGATAACAGCAGTCAAAAAGGAAGTTTAAATTTTGATTTTTACTACCAAGTCGAAGTGTAAGACATTTTTGTTTATTTGGGAATTGCCAGTTTAAAGCCCAAAGATGCACCTTCCTGTTCAAAAACTCACTGCAAGCCTAAATGATCATCAGAGGTTCTGATTTCCCTGTAGAGTTTGAGGTCATCAGCGAATTTGTGCAAGAAGCAAAGTACTCGGACTTGCTGCCATTTTAAAATCTGTAATTATTTTCTTGATTGAAAAGGGTAATATTCAGACCTGAAACGTCACATAAAAAGTGTTACTTTGTATTTTCTTATTTGTCCTACTTTTTTTCTTGAATGACTTGGTAAAAAAGTAGGACTTTTTTTTATCAAGTTCAAACATTTCGTTCCAATTTGGGGTTTTTGGTTTTTTATGTCCACCCAGTATAATTACGCAAGAAGCAAAGTACTCAAGACATGCTGCCATTTTAAAATCTGGACTTGTTCTGAAATCTGTTCTCGCTTGAAAACGAGCAGCATTCAGGCCCGAAACGTCACCAAAAAAAAGTGTTAATTTGTATTTTAACTCGCATGAATAATCCTTTAACGAATTTCAATCTTTAACGGATAAACGGGTTAACCCATTCAATCAATAAGAGTAAACACCCTTTTGTGATTTAAATCATTCTTTCGTGACATCCTGACAGTCACTCATAACAACAACCCCCCGATTTCCAGAGGGCGGTACACTCGCAAACCAAAGAATCGGTCATGCGCAAAGGAAGACGAGCTGGACACCATGCAGACACACCGAACTATAAACCGACGCATTCCCGTTTATAGATCAGTGTTCGCCAACCTTCAAATTGAAGCATTATGTGAGTGAATGCAACTAGCCGAGCTCAAATCCGGATACCACCTGTTGGCATCCGACACAAGAGACACCGACCTGCCCGTACCGGAAATGCCACCCGAGTCAGTGACTGGCTTCACGGCTCTGTCGGTGAACTGTGAGAGGGAATGCACTATATAATGAAATTCGGTTTAGTTTTGGCAATGGGGTGGCCTTGACCATTTTTTTGCTTTGCGGTAAAGCAGGTGGGAAGTCCACGAAAATGCATTATGGACCAGCCATCATTTATGGAAGGAGGAGGAAATAAAAATGTGAATAGAATAAAAGATGTCGGCCAATAAGTATAGAGCTTTTTGAAGGCCCAAGCGACAGTTGTTAAGTGAAATTACCACCATCAGGACAGATGTTTTTTGTCGCACGGGGAGGAAATCGGAGTACCCGGAGGAAACCGGAAACAATCGGAGAAAAACCCGTACATGTACACTTCCCATCACCAGGATCGAACCCGGGTCTGTACGAAGCCAGAGATGTATAGCTGGGACCAAGACGCCTATCGAATCTGACGCCCAAGTGCTCGCAGCTACCCGTCCCTAAATGGTTGCAAGTAAACTAGCCATATGGTTCGCTTCGCTTACTCCATTGGTGTCGATGTATGCTTCCTGTAATTTCTTTGATTCCAAGATCATCACAGAATCCGTGTACTGATTTTTTTCCGACCAAAAACTAATTGCCATTATTGCTCCCATCACGCCTGCTCATGACGTCATAGTTTTATCAGGAAGAGTTTGCTCAGGCATAATAAACTTTTCATAAACAAACTACGAAGTCATGAACAAACGCCATGAGAGTATAAACACTTCGACATTATTTTTGCAGTGTTTTTTGCGTATTTGAGGGTCATAAAATCAAGTTACAGCGACAATAATAGGCATAATGATTGCGCAGTGTTATTATCTTTCAAGAGAAGTAGAGGTACACGCATGCCACCGCACATCATACTGTTTAATGATTTTATATTGGAAATAAGACATCAGCCAAAGTTGTACCCTAGAAATTTGTGTTTATTTAATTTATTTCCCCAAATAATTGTCTACTACCTCTCCTCAAGAACCTGGAAAAAATCTTGACCCCATCCGCACTGACGATCCAAATATAATACGACCCATCCAACCTCCCATCCCCCAAAACCGTTTTCCGTGTGCATATCGAGACTGCCTAGGGATGATATCCAGTTTGTATTCCACTCCCTATTTTCTTTTTTCAGCGTTACCTA
Source organism: Lithobius niger (assembly GCA_023313725.1). NCBI lineage: Eukaryota > Metazoa > Arthropoda > Chilopoda > Lithobiomorpha > Lithobiidae > Lithobius > Lithobius niger. The sequence goes on from JAHWFP010204025.1 coordinate 12,463, forward strand.
GACCCCCTAACCGAATTTTTTTGTATCAAGAATGGCCGCTTGACGCCAAAATTTTCCTATAGGTTCGTATAGCCAGATATTTTTCCGGCCGAGATTCGGCTAAGCTTGGGCTGTAAACTTTTACTGTTTTATTGTAAAATTCAAGTTTTGACGTTATTCCGTTGTATTTCTTTACTTGCTTGTATGTGTGATGGTAGAATAATTACAGAGGTAGTAACACTTTAGTACGGGCGTCAGCTCAGTTATGAAACTATTGCAGCTTTGGCTTTGTGCTACTATCTGAGTTCTGCTTAAAACAGAACTTTACTCACAATTAACAAAATAGATTACACTTTTCAATTGCACAGTTACTCACATTAAGAGAGAAACCCACCACCAATATCCCAGCGAGTCGAACGATTACAGCAATCGCACGGAGATGGCAGCGGCCATTTTCTTTTTGGTGGCCCGCTTTGATACCTCTGTGTGTACAAACCCGCCAGGGAAAAGCTGTTTCTTTTGGTCATCTATCGCTAGTGACGTTTGCGTGACGTAGGCATTTGGCAAACTTCTGCAGCTGCTGCACTGCTGCAAGGAAAAGAAACACACGGGTATCTAGTACTTTCTAGCGCTTGCTAGTATCAAGCGGAGGAATGCACATTGCACAACGCCATTTCCTTTAAAGAAACAATCAAGCCACACACCTAAGTAATTATTCAGTGAAACTTTGGTAGTTCTGGTCAGTGGCGTGTACTACAAGAGGGGGGGGGGAAGGGGGCATTGCCCCTGCCCTTTTTGGAAAAATTGCCTTTTTTGCCCCTCTTTCTAAAAAAAAAATGTCCTATTTCTGATTTTTTGAACTGATAAACTCTGGTGTTTCGACCAGAAAAAAGGCCTGGAGGCCTAAAAAGGGCATAACGAAGACCAGGAAAGGGGAAGAAAAGGGAGACAAGCTTAAAAAAGGATAAAAAAGAAGACTGACGAGCAAAAAAAAAAGGGCACCAGGAAAAAACACCTCAGCGTGCCTTTTTACAAGTTGCCCCTACCTCCTCGGTGGTCTGTGTATGCTACCGGCTCTGGTGCACCAGGGAGCAAGCTGTAAAGCTTAACGATATCACTGCCGCTAGATGGCACCACGGTAGATTCTTTATATTTTCCGTTGGTTCCAACAAATAAGCCTGTAAGACTTATTTTTTTTCCTATGGCTGGCCTAGAGCAAACCGAAATTTTTTTTCCGGCCGGGACATGCTTATGAAATATATTTGGCTAGCAGCGACTGACGGCTGCAGCTTAGGGATCTTGCTCAACCTACAGTTCAACTAAAGAGGTTCGTGGAAAACATACTTAGGCAAACCTATATTTATGAGATGAGCTTTATTTTTGTAATGCAGCCAATGAATGCTCCGAAGAACAAACTTTGTAGCAATAGCAGCATTATGTTTCTGTAGGGGAGGGGGGAGGGAGGGAGGTTCTAGCACTCAGTCCATTAGGGCTGTCAGCAAGCTAGCTACCCCCACCGTCTTGTTTTCCAGAAAGGGGCGAAATCAATACAACTCTTGACCTGCACTTCCTGCGATGCAACAATATTACCGTTTCTATTTCTTGCTTGGCTGCTTTCTGAATATTTAACGAGTCCTATTCCCAAGAAAGAAGTAAGACAAATATTATTCCAGTATAAAGTATTCGCCGAATTCAGAACGTACCGAATTCGCCGCCTTCTCCGTGCTCATTTAAAATTCCATTTGTATAGTCTTTTGTGGTTGCCAAAAACTCTGAAACTCTCATTATGCTAGTACAAAACAACTTTGACGTTCTTTTAGAATTGTTGCTAGAATATTTGGGTTCTAAACACAAACGTACGTGTTTTTTTTTTCACATTTTCTTGGTGCTTTTTCATATCTTGGCGGCTTAAGGGATTGGTCATTATTAGTTGCCGGGAGGGGAAGAAGGAATTAAAAAAGTGCCTTCCTAATTTTCGACTATACTTTTCTTCACGGCTCTAAAAATTATCTTGACCACCACTCAAGGTACCAAAAAATATGACCCCTCCTTCCGAAAGTAGGTTTTTCTGACAAACTTACTTTCGGAAGGAGGGATTATATTTTTTGGTGCCTTGAGTTGGGGGTCAAGAACATTTTTAGATTCGTGAAGCGGCCTGTAATCGAAAATTAGGAAAGCACTTTTTAAATTCATTCTCCCCCTCCCAGCAACCAATAATGATCAATCCCTTAGGCCACCAAGATGTGAAAAAACATGAAGAAGATGTGAGAAAAAAAACACCAAAAAACCCCGAAGCTATTTGTGTTTAGAACCCAAAAATTCGAGCGACAATTCTAGAAGAACGTCAAAGTTGTCTTCTATTAGCATTATGAGACTTTCAGAGTTTTCGGCTTACCACAAAAGGTTATATAAATGGAATTTTAAATGAGCACAATGGCAGCAAATTCGGTATGGTCTGAATTCGGCGAATTCTAGACCTTATTTCCATACCTAAATTATATATGCAGCAGTCAGCACTGACACATTTCCAATTACATGGAAAGCATAGCAAATATTCAAGGAAGGAATGAGGGCACTTTAAAATAAGTTCTTGAAAATAATCAACGATGATGTGTTCATTAAACATACTTTGTATTAACTAACATTCGTCCCAGTTTTCTTTCTTGATGTGATGAATGCCTACAATTACTACGCAGTTACTCTCGAGATGGCCATACCTCATACAGTGACTACACC
>JAHWFP010204025.1:15187-31392 GCA_023313725.1 Lithobius niger
TTACCTCTAGCAAAATATTTTGCGCAAATTGCAGCACAAGTCGGTGCTTAACTATACAGGCGTATATAAGTCCAAACGGCAACGTAAATGGGTTCGCATCTGTATATATTTTTAATGCTTGTTGTTGGGTTACTACCGCAGAAGTGTAGTTTATGTTTTGACGCACGCTTTTTGGGTTAAGTGTACACCTTGGAAACGGGTACTCTTTCGACCCGAAATGTTGCTTTTTTGCGCGGGTTTGTGCACCATTCTCGCTTGCTGTCATTTTATTACTGTAGTGGTGCTTTTACTTTTTGTGCTTAGTGCGTGGCACGTTTTTTTAAGCCACAGTCTAAAAGTAAAAAATAAAAATTCCGATCGCACGTCAACGGTTTTACCACTTTTACTTTTACACTTTTACTTCCCGAATAAAAGTCCTACGACATTTCCCGGATCGGATGACCATATCAGCCCGAGCTTCATTTGCGTGATAGCCTTTCAGAGGTGTGTCGCAACTAAAAAGTGGCCTCTAAAGAAAAGCTTTTATCCAAGGTGCATGATCCGCACTCTGATGGCGGCTGAATCCGTCATTAAAACATACGTATTGTACTCCGCAACAGAATAATTTTTTTTTTTTTTTTTTTTTTTTTGCTGTTTTATAAAAAAAAAGTTATTGCCCACATCTGAAAAATTGCAAATAAAAACAAAATTAAAACGCCGCGTGCTAGCTTCAATTATTTTAGTACCATTCCGAGAACTATTTAATTAAATTTTAGTGGCCGTAATGCTTCATGTTATATTGATATTGCTTTATGTTACTTTCGAAATACTGAAAACGATCATCGATATATCCAATATCGTCAAACTTTACAGTGCGTGATACGGGATAAGGATGAAAGAATAAAAGCAGTAAAAGTAGTCAACGTTTAAAAAAAACCAGCTAGTGCACGTTTATATAGTAAAATGCGACGTTTTGGGATTTTTCATCCCGTTATCAAGCGAAAATTATTTTATAGCATAAGCTACAAGTCGCAAGATTCATTTAAGTGGTTTCACATTTTAAAGGAAAGCAAGCCAGAGCAGTAAAAGTTAAAAGGTTAAAAAGATTTAAAAAATGAAGCCCAGTCAGCGGAAAAGCTGAGTCTGGGACGACCTCACCCTAACGAAGCAGGGAAGAAGTGATTCGTAGAGTGGTGGGGGTGGCTATTTGTGTGGGATGGTCCTTTGTGGGATGATTGGTACACTACATATTCCGAAAACTGTTTATTATTGCGCATCGAATGATTATGGACTGGTGGTCGTTGTGTTGGGATGCAAAGTGATTCTAAGTTAAGACGTGCACGAAAATTATTTTCTTGAAAAATGACACCCCAGATCTTAAAAATACCCAAGTCATTTCTCAAGAAAATCATTTTCATGCACGTCTTAACCTAGAAACCCTTTGCCTCCTACAACACAACGACCACCAGTCCACAATCATTTGATGCCTAATAATAAACAGTTTTCGGAACATGTACCATTCCCTCACAAATTTGGAATCACAAATTTTTCCCACCAGGGCCACCCCACATAAATAGCCACCCCCACCACTCCACGAATCCCTTCTTCCTTGCTTCGTTAGAGAGAGGTCATCCCAGACTCAGCTATAAAATATTTTTTGCTTGATAACGGATTTTTTTTTTCTGCAGCACTACTGTATTAGTGACGTCACGTTAGTTTGGTATTTTGACACTAGAGGGATTAGTGTGTGGCACGTCTTTCAGCTTTCAATGCAGGTTGAACAAAAAATCGTCAACGAAGGAAACGTGTGATGTCTTCGAAAATATGCGTTACCGAAAGATAGATAATTATGGTGTCATTTTGAAGAAGAATTCTTGCAGAATAACGTAGTACTACAATTTAGTTTGAAAGATTAAGTATAGTTTAAGGACGAAGTGAAACAGGATGAAGGTGACCAGTGGGGCAAAGTGGATACGTATTGTTAGTGTGTAAAGTCGAGGTCATCCATTGAGTCACGCAAGGAAAGAGTCTTTTTACTATGCGGAATTTGGTTGTTTTCTGTTTAGAATGGTGCGTCATTATGTAAAGAACTAGCGGAGTCGCTCCCTTCGCTCGCTCATTCCGCGTCGTCTCGCTCCCCCCCCCCCTCCATCCCCTCATTTAATTTGCCGTTCGGTCGGTAGATGGCATCGTACGTTCGCGCTGCTGGCTGTTGCGTTCCGGGCGCAGCTACTATCTCAGCGGGGCTTTGCTGCTACTCTTATAATTTGCCGTTCCGTCGGTAGATGGCGGAGAAGGCATCGTATGCAGCTGCTGGAGATGCAGATTGCTGCTGCGCTGCCGATGGTTGCGTTGCGGATCTTGTGTAATTATATATATAGATGCTCACGGCTTATGGACTGAAGCTCAAGGAAGCACTGAAACAGAACAGCACTGAAAGTAGCTGTTGAAGAGGCTAAAACTTTTTTGACACGATTGTCATTCTTTTGATGAGCTAAAACACTGTTTTTAATACATATCCTCTTTGCCCCAGGTATAGGCATTCGGTACCCGGTGCAAAGTGGAAAAATGTAACTTTTTACAAAACTGAATTTTAAAACTATTAACACTGTGACAACGCTATTGGTCAATTTTTTTCCTGTAAAACAAAAGTTTCTTAAATGGTTACCAGTTTTCATAGTTTTGCTAAGTCTTATAGGTCTGCCACAGCAGGCACTTACACAAACTATACCCACTTTGACCCGGCTTCCCCTACATATTACTTTTCAAAAGGCACTCAAGCTCGACGCATAAAACGTTAAAAACACTGGTACCTAAGGAACTCCCAGAATTCACTGCAGCACTTTATTCAACATGGCGACCTGGTAAGGTGGTTGTTGAGTGTGTGAGTTTGTGTTGGTTTTATGTTTTTAACCTTTGAAAAATTGCTCCGAAATATTAGGTACCAGAGTTTTTAACGTTTTATGCGTCGAGCTTGAGTGCCTTTTTTAACTATACATAACGCATTTTTTAACCATTCATGTTACTTTTCAATCGTGATACCTGATTGAACACGATCAAGCGCCCATCCCGACTTGAGTCGCACTGATTTATTTAATTTTTTTCCCTTCCATTTCAGTGCCAAATTACGAAGTGGTCTTCCTCCCACCTCCTTCAAAGGCAACGCAGTCTCGATCCAAACGCCATTTGCCTAAGAAACACAACACCTCATGTTCCCCAGTCAACCTTACAGTAGCCGCCTTTGGCCATGCCTTCGATCTGGAACTCACCCCAAATCTTGACCTCCTAACTGACCGCCTCTTAGTCCTGACTCGTGAAGAGAACGGAACTTACATTTTGCCAGGGCTGACGCACGGTCAAGGAAGCTGTTATTACCATGGCAACGTGGTGGCCGCAACGGCAGGAGGCCACGTGGCTCTCTCCTACACCCAAGGCTATGTAAGTAATTCGCCGTCCGTAAACATTCGCCTCCTTCATTGATTTACTTTAGTTAGATGGAGCAACGTCGTGCCTGCTGTAATTAAGCTTTATTGCCACCGGTAAGGATTTACCCGAAAATAGGAGTTGTTTGTGAACGTTAAACCGAAGTATATAGGACAAGGGCAATTTACAGCCGAACTCTTGCAAAAAAGGCAGAGTAATGGCTACAGGTTACCTTTCTTAAACTCAAGTGCCCTAAAGGCAATAAATAAGGCACGCACCCATTAATGGAATTAGGTTGGAAGAGTGGGGGACGGGTTGCAGACCTTTTTATCGAAAAAGCATGTCACTCATAAGCGTGTAGTCAACCACGAGGTAGGGAAGAGTGGCACCGTCACTATCTGCAAACAGCCTAAAGTGACGAACACGGCACTCACTTCCCTCACCCCTAAAACTGAAAAGCTATACAAATTATTGTACAGTTCCGGTAAAAAAAAAACCGCCCTTTTTCGTTATATCGAGGGTCGTAATAACAACGACCAACGAAAATCAGTTATCTCGAAAACTACTGAACGAATTTTCGTGAAACAAAAACTGAACTGCTTATTAGATTGTCTACTGTATTTATGCTCTTATTAAATACTACGTTAACTGACTGAAAATAATTGGCCGAGCGAGAAAACCTTAATGATATCTGATGATATTTCGTAAACCAGTGGAAGGATTTTCATGAAACAAAGACTGAATTGCATATGATATTGTTCTGCTGAATATTGCATGTCATACGTATAGAAATATAGCATATATCATAACAATTAATCCAGTTTTTGTTTTATTCATTTCTATCCAGTAATTTATAAGATATATTATTAGTTATCAACTCGTGCTGCTCGCTCGGCCAATTATATTTGGCTATGTACCATTACATGTAATACGTACATTAATATAGCTGATAGCATAATAAGCAACCCAGATTTTGTTTCATTCAATTCTGTCCAGTAGTTTTCGAGATATCAATATTTTCGTTCAGTCACATACATTAATCCTGCAACTTCTTCCGTATAACGAAGGCGTTTTTTTTTACCGGAACTGTACAAAGAAACATCGAAAAATATCAGGTCATTTTCAAAATCCAATTACAAAGGTAAGTATATCTTTTCTAAAAAAGGTAACATACCTGCAACACAGCCACTAAATGCCAGAGGGGTCTCTCATAAGTCTGAGCCCGAATTTAGTTGCTGGGCGGAAATCGCCAGACAATGCACTACATTGACCATCGATTATATTCGTGTTGAGGGATTATGCCCTTTCCCCCTCTTCCAGTATTCGGGTTGTGGATTAATACCAGAACCGCAAGGCGGCCGCTGATCTTATACATTGGTCGTGAGAATGTTCTATGCTGAGAACTTGGTCGTGAACTACCCAAGATTTGCGGGCCACTCACTCAATGGTCTATGAAATTCGATCTTTTGTGTCCTCATTCTTAAGTATTACATAAACTTGCGAGGCTGTCCGTCCAAGATTTGGCGAATAATTTACCAGAAAGTGAAAATGTTAATAACTTTAAAAAATTTGAACTCCAAAGTGATAAAGAAAATTCAAACAGTTGAATTTCTTGCATGTTTTCCCTCATTCAGAAATGTGGTTGATGCCAGATCCTAAATTCCGAAAAAGAGAAAACGCAACCAAAAAATGATCACTCAAGGCACTCATATTTTAATTCCTAAGTTGGTGATTTAAATTCAACATAAAAACATGTAGATCTAATGATCTCAAGTTGAGCGATGTAACGTAATGCCTTCATGGGATAAATTCCCAGAAAGTTTAGTTTTCAGCTCCACATCGTACTAAACAGACAGTTTGTTTGTCAGGAGCGGAAGTTCCGACGCTGCGCATGGACATGGAACATTCAACATTGGGAAATTTGTATTTGCTTTTAATAACTTGTGTAAACCACCGCCACTCTATCACTTCAGGATAGAAAATTCGATGACCAGTATGATGTCAGCAGTGACTGTGACGTCGTTGTTTAAGGCATCACACGGAAGAAATGCATCCGAGTTCAGCAGGAGATTCCAACTGCTGAGTAGGGGAGCTGGAACTGAAAGTGGGTGGATTAGTTTATTAGATATTTAATCTACATTTCTCCATTGCGAGGGAATGTTACACTTAGCGTCAGATGAGACGTAGTGCAACTGTTCAAACTAAGGGCACTCGCTTTTGCATTCTCGCAGCTATAAGCTAGAAATCACCTCAAATTCCAACATGGCGGCGGTTTTATGTCTGCCGCCTCGCAACGAAAACAGCCAACAACGTGAGTTCAGAAGCGTTTGGGAAAATTGTTTCGTCATGAGGAATTCTTTATGTTATTGGCACGGATTATAAGACTGCAAGTATTTACTCAAACGATGTCGGATTTAGCTAATCCATTTAGCGTTGTTACCATGGCAATGTCACCTTTGCCATCGCGATTGAGTTCTAGCTGCGAGAATGCAAAGGCGAGTCGCTGCGTAAACGCGCCCTAATGAAGCCAAAATCTCTGCACATCAGAAGCTGATATTGCAGCTTATGGGCCTCATTGGATATTGTTGTAGAATTTGATGAATGTGACCTTGTACCAACGAAATCGCTGACTTAACACATTATGAATTCGCAAGTATGTGAGGTCGGTTTCAGTTATCGATGCAGTTGGTCATTTCGAACTTTGAACCAACCTGAAATAATAACAATAACAAAAATAACTTGTCGCGTACATAACTTGAAGGGCCCATTGACACCACTGACATCCACTGATACCCATCCAAAATTTAAAATTTTTAAATGCAAAATAACAGTGCGGGTCCGGTCAATTGAGGTCACACAATAAATAAAAATACTGAAGAGTTAGAAACAGTTAGAAAGTAACTGGAGTTAGTCAACATGTGCTCAAAAATAATAAATAAAACACAGTAAGAAGACAATAAAGAAGTAAACTAAAAATACAAAAAATAAATAAAAAATTAAAAACATTGGAAAACATTTAAAAACCATATAAACACTGTCAAAAGGCAATAAAGCATTGACTGGAATTTAAAAGCGCATTAAAAACCTTTTTAAGTCACGTCTGGAGAGTCTACTTTTAAAAGTAAACAGAGCTCACTTGAAGCATTAAGATAGTAGGAACCATGAAGCGGTTTTGTGGTGGTAAAGTTAGTGAGCAACCAAGAAGTATAATGTCGAAATGATATTTTGGGATGCTCGCTCGGAACGATTGGAATTTTTTAATTTTACTAGTTTTTTTCCCCCGGGCTTTGCAATTTGAAGCCAGGAAAATGCAGAGCCGAATTATTCATTTTAGTAGGTTTATGTCAAATTCAAACAACATGAGGTAACGGGCCTTGTATTGACGAATATAAACTTTCAGAAGCCCAAACATGGTAAATAATTTATCTAACGAGTGATAATATTAATATACCTAATTTTCTCATCGTTCGACCATTTAAAAAGTTACACGAACCTATGAACAACTAGTACGTAAACAATACGTGAGTGTGAACTAAATACCGCTCTTTTTAGTAGGATTACCAAAGAATACTTTTTAAAAAATACCCATCTCCATTTTTCAAATGGAAAATGAAAAAAATATATCGAAATCCATCTAAAATCAAAATAAACTGAAACCTTAAATACAGTCAATTCCTTAGTGCTCTGCATGAAGCAACTTGTTCACGCAGCACATTTGGAATAATAACACAATTCTCCCAAAACAAGTTTTCTTGCTCTCTCAGGTTATTCACTTCACAAAACAGTTTACCCTCAAAGGTTTATCCCCAACAATTTACCCTCAACGGTTTCCCCTGAACAGTTTCCTTTCAGACTGGTTGCTAACAACAGGAAATTAAAGAACTTGCTGCTTAACGTCCCACAGGAAAGAGGGGCGATGGCGTGCAACCTTCAACTAAGAACTCAGATGGATGTAACTCACTAACCCCCCTCCTCCTCGAAACAAAAATGTATGCGGAACTCTGTATTGTCGGAACAATAAAATTGGCTTTTTTCCAAATAAATCAGGATAATTTCTCAGGGCAATGATGGCACTAAAACGTTGAGTTTGATCGTTAAATTCAATGTTTAAGTTAATTTCACCTAGACACTAACTGCCTTACCCAACCATGACTTTAGCTTAATGGGGCAGATTTTGACTCTTAACTGATTAATGTATTTCTTCACCCACACGCAAAAATAGTTGTATTGCAACCTAAAACCTACCAGACAGAAAAAAAAATTGAAATGAAGTGTTGCGTTGCTTTACTACGTCCCTAAAAAGTCAAAATTGCTGCACTCAAATAGTTGGTGTGACGTTTCTTGACCGATTTTGACGAATTTGGTACACCATCCTGCATCGCAATGCAGCCGCTAGCAGCTAGTCTAGTTAAGGCTTCACTCTACTTGAAAATTTAAATTGATGCCATTATGGCCACACTGAACAGTCCAGTTTGAGCTTTTTACTGAATTTACTAACAAACAACGTTTTGGACTCAAAAAACTAAAATCTGAAGTATATATCACTACAGCCAGAATACTTTTCCATCAGTTTCAATAAATTATCTTGTCTGCCATATTTTTGGTTCCTATTACTAATGTTGACCGAAATTAGTCTTGTGTGACCCAAAGGGAGGCTTGCTGTTTTTACAAATTTTTCCTGAACTACAGACGCCGTTAAACGATCCGTGAATAATAATTTTAATTACAGTTAGGCCTAACGTGACCGCGTCTGCCGCAAGCATAACAAACAATGCGTTTGTTTTTACTGGCAGGACTAGCTCCAGTTGCAATATAATCAAAACAGCAAGGGCCGAACTCTCCTACGCTCCCAAACAGGAACCACACAACTACATTGCCAGTATTACGGCCTTCAATAGCTCCAGGCCCTTAATAAGGTTTCTCCTGAACAGTCAGGATCGTCAAAATGGAAGTTCCGTTTTGACGATCCTGGATGTCTTGGAGAAGGCCTCGTTAAGTGCCGGCAGCCATTAAATGCCGTGATATTGGCGATGGAAATGTGTTGTTCCTCACTGGGAGAATTGGGGAAGTTGGCCCTAACTTTTTTTTTGATTATACACCTCAACTCACTGCTTCCCTTCAACACAGTTTTAATATTTAAGTTATCGGAAACACCAGTTCCGAGTCCCGTGATATTTTTATTTGTAGCTTCTGCCGCAATAGTTAGGTTTATCGAAATTATCGAAATTATCAAAATTATCGAAATTATCGAAATTATCGAAATTATCGAAATTATCAAAATTGTCAAAATTGCCTTACCAAAATTTAGGTTTTTTTTTTTTTGCTTTGCAATCTTTTCTGTGTTTTGTCGGACATTAAACTAGTAACCAGACGATCATGTAAAGCTTACGACATATTTCCAAGAGTGCAATTTTTCGCCAATCATTTCACTCCACTTATGAAATAACGGACTCGCCGGGAAGCTGATTTCATTTATGAAAATGATAGCACTCAGAAATAATGCTCTGCTCTAGTGGGAGGGAGGAGTCGCGGGGTTAGACTTAATGGCTCGTCGACACGTAGGTCTGCAGTATAGGGCAAAGTGGCCTGATGGTTAGCATGATCGTCTCATGTGCCATAGGTCCAGGGTTCGAGTTCGACCTCAGCCAACCCTGGCATTTTCGGGAAGAAAAGGACCCTATGATGTCTTTGCTCATGTCGATTGTGGCATTTAAAAGAACCTAGGAATTCCTGATGGATTTACTAGGATTGTCCCTCGCTCCTTTGGGTGCGCGTCAAAAGCTAAAAGCTAAAGTGTCCGCGGCCTAATCTTGAGTTCGCCGCAGAACGAACACAGATAATCGATTGTACGTTTTTGGCAGCAGAGTGCCTTGTTGATATCCAAGATGGTTACAAAAACAATGGTGGCCGTCGATTAAAGCCGCCCCCTCCAGGAAGACGTAGCCGCTCGTAAAATACTTCCAGGTCTCAAGATACGCCGCGCACAGAATAGGTCTACTGTGGGTCCAAGCACATTTTCATCAAAACAGTGTTTGAGTCAAGGGAATTAGACGCCGGTAATTCAAGATAGAACACGTTATGAATCACAGCATACGTCCAACATCCACCACAAGACAGAAGGGTTGGGACTTCTTTCCCCTAAATGAATGTCGTGCGTAAGGAAAAGCATTTTCCCTCCTAAAATAGAGGGACAAGTTCAGGATCTAACGCCGTCCGCGCACTTAGCGACTTGGCCGCGCGGCCAGGTCGCTGCAGCCAATGAGAATGCTTACCGTTTATGTAAAACCACGCACTAATCATTTTCATTAGCTGCAGCAACCTGGCTGCGCGGCCAAGTCGCTCAGTGCGCGGGCGGCCTAAGGGCGCGTTTACGCAACGTCTCGCCTTTGCATTCTCTCTGATAGAATTTAATCGCGATGTCAAATGGGTCATTGCCGTGGTAACAACGCTACCTGGATTAGCTAAATCCGACATCATTTCAGTAAATGCTTGCAGTCTCATAATCCGTGACAATACGATAAAAAATTCCTCATGACGAAACCATTTTCCTAGTGTCGCTTCTGAACTCACATATTCACTGTTTTCGTCGCGAGCCGGCAGAGCTAAAACTGCCGCCATGTTGGAATTTCAAATGATTTCTAGCTTCTAGCTGCGAAAAGGTGAAGATAAATCGTTGCCTAAGTGCACCCTTATACTAGACATTATTAATTCGTAGTTAAACGAATGCTAACAATGTTAACAAACTTAAATCCCAAACTTAAATTGAACCGTAAGTACACAAAATTCAAAATCTAGACGTATGCTTAATTCCTTGGAAAATGTTCGACTTTAGAATCCCATTAGTTTTCAGGAAATAAAACTATCATGCTACCATTAGTATTAAATAATTAATATTTGAACCAAGCCATCGACATGCAGTCCAAGTAGATAGCAAGCAAGACTAACATTATTCTAAAATAGATTTAAGCTATACGATTTTCCATTTACCTGCCAAACAGAAGCTTGCATAATAAAACAGCAAATTTACAACTTAAATGGCTCGCTCAAGCATGGCGCACAATAATACGCCTGGCCGCATGCGATGGCCGCCGGCACAATTTAAAGCAAATTCGAGTTGGAATCATCAATACTTGAAGCTCTGAAGTTTGGCATTAACCACTGTGGTGGACAAATAAGCTGTCAAACATTAGGCCAGGATAGCCAGTTACTGGAAATCATAAGCTAAACACTGCGCAGGGTGTCCCAAAAGTCCGAGAACATCCTCACAACTTTTTAAAGGGTTGAAAGAAAATAGTGAAACTCTGGCAATGTAAGTTTGGTTAAAGGATCTACCTTTTCGTACAACCGACATTACGCCAGCTCCCCTTGGGGATGCCCCAGGGGCCCCAACTCCGAAATTTTCAATGGCATGGTGGGTAAAGGTATACCTTATTTGAAAGATCTTCATTAGACGAGTAAATTGCCGCAACGATGGCTTCGATACGATCAGCCCATCAAAATGGCAGCCGGCCAAACATTATGAATTTTCTCTAAATCCCTATGTCTTACTCAGGCTAAAGTCGTCGTAAAGGGGCGTAGGCGGCAGCAAAATGCTGCGTTCAAATTAGTTCGGTCGCACCTACAACGTCTTTTGCGGTTTGAAACCCAGAATTTAAGCCTTAGTGCCCCCCCCCCCCCCCTGCGGGGGGGGGGGTGGGGGCCCCTTGGCCCCCACACTGTGTGTTACAACCCCAAAAAAGTTTTTGTGGGTGTGAGGGAAAAGGGGGGGGGGGGGGCAATGCCGCCCAAGCCACATCACGCCAAAGGTGGCATTAATCGTTTGGTCTAAAGGTTCTGTCCTTGTTACAAAAAAGTTTAGTGAAACTCGGTTAAATATTGAAAAAAAAAAATGACAAAGCCGGCGGGCTACAGTGGCGTATTTATTTATTTCCAGTTGAAATATTTATAGGAAAGTGCATGGAGTCCGGGTCACGGGAGGCGCTGATTGAGTGAGCGAAGCGAACGAAAATCAGCGTTTGTTAGCCAGTGAACGCAAAAATGCATATGTCATTACCTCTTCTCCTTTAAATGGGCGTAGGACAGTCCCTAGCTAAGCTAAACCATTTTAGTAAGGAGTGATGGTAAGAAAAGATCCCCACCTTTCAGAATAACCTTAGCATGTCCATTCGGGCTATTAGCGGGCTCGCAAGTGCACTTTGAACCAGAAAATCACTATAACAGCCAAATGAACAAGCGGCTACAGCGACTTCCTAGTCGCACCGGTCTTCTGTACAGTTCCTCCACTTCCAGAGTTGATGCGCCCACCTCTATCATGCACTGCAACAGCTATCTCTATCATACTATAATCTAAAAGCAGTTAGCCATCATTATTGTCGGTTAAAAATGTGTTAGCTTTTAGGCCAATTTTAAATTTTAGGAGTAATTGTCAGCTTTTAGCCCTAATTTTAACCAGCAGTTTTAATTTCGTAAGTAGCAGATAACGGCTATATGGATTGTATAGTAAGCCTATTCATTTTTGCAACACGGTGCGCCTACAGGAACACAGTTACAGTGTTACAACGTAACGCGCAACGTAACGTACATAGATCAGTGGTAGAAGGGAACTGACGAAAGAGACGCTGTTGATGAAGCCAAGAGCGACTCGTAGCAACTTGAGGTTGCCATGGTAACATGATTTTAGGCCTAATTTTCATTTTTAGGCCGAATTTTAAAAATACAGTTTTAATTTCGTAGTAGCAGATAGGCCGAATGGAGAATTTGGTTCGACGGTAAGCCTATTCATTCATGCAACAATGCGACGAGACTTATTTTAAATCCATTTGTGTTTATTGATTGTTACCTTAGGATTTTAATTCGACGATCAAATGTTATTATTTAATTTGGTTACGTCGAAGAATTCTGTTAGCTATAATGAATTAACGATGTTTTAATTTGCCAGGTTATTTAACTAACTTCTCACACTGAATCGAACGTTGTCAACAATGGTCGTCAATATCTGGTACCGCTACGAAGTTGAAAAAAAGCGACGGACGGACGGACGGACAAAGTCGGTGCAGTAGTCTTCTCAGCCGGTACGGCTGTACAGAAAACTAAAAAGGAGCGTTCACGCGAATTAAAGGTGATATATTTGAAATACACGCCTTCCACAAGAAACACATGAGAGAGCAAACCATCCCCAATATTGCAAACGGTGCATCAAACACCACCCGTACATAACACAGGCTTCAGCTGGTAGGATTATAAAATCTCCCTTGCTAGGTTGAAGCTAATCACCAAATCCCTTCCGGACTTTCTCAATAATTCATGGCAATACACAGTTAGAACGTTGCCTCGAATTTTGTTAGAGCTGTAGGGGGTGGCTTCAGACTTGTTGGTAGGGGTCAGGCACCGTATGCAGTTTCATGTTGTACGGAATAGGCTTCCTAATGAATTTGTATCAAGTTTAAACTTACTGAACGTGTACTACGCAACGTACCGACTACTTCTTAGTGATAACCAGTACTAACTACTAATAGGAACAGTAACCTGTTCAGCGTGATTTTACATTCCAACTCTTTCAACAGCTCGGTTTTCTGCCACTCCGCCATTTGTATGTTTACAAAGTTGTTAATTAACTTCCGCAGAACTAATAAGCCTGCTATACCTCGTTCTGTAACCAACTAACCACACGAAAAGTGAATCTAACAATTTTGTCATCCAGCATAGAGTTGCTAAAGAAAAAATGCATATATGCAGCTACTTCCTTGGAAGCAAATTTTACAATAACATACCCAACTACATAAAAGATATTACTGAAATTCATTATTTCCAGAAATGCCTGTTTCGGTGGCTACTGGATATCAATACTGTGGCCCTTGAACATTTCATTAAAGTTATAAGCTGAAAAATAACTTTGTTGCTTTGTTATTAAGTTTTTTTTTGTTTCTTCGTAGCATGGTCGTTTTATTTTTACTGTTGTTATTGTATTTTTTTCTATGATGCACGTGACTTTGCATTTTGTATCTATCTACAATAATACGGAGCAGGCGACCAAGTCACCAGCCTCGCCATTCCGTCCTACAATCAAATACCCCACCTTGTATCGCCATCTGTTGACGGGATTCGCCTTCATATTCGGGTTGGGACACTTTCCCAACGTCTTCGAACAGATGGCGCCATTTACCAAACCTGCCATGGCGCCATCTGTTGACGGCCTTGGACTACAAGTTCGGGTTATAACACTTTTTCCAAAGTCTTCGAAGAGATGGTGCCACTTACCAGACCTTCCGCACCGTTTTTGGGTTCGTTATTTGGTATTGTTGTGGTACCAAATCGGCCAACAAAGTTTTAGTCGCGTGGACTGTCCAATATTGTCGGCATTTGAGGTAAAAAAAAAAAACAAAAAAAAAAAACAATCCGTGTCTACTAAACCAGACAACTTTAAACGAGACGACGATTGGTGCGCAGCCTGATACGATGGAAAGGCGCATTTATTTCCTAAATATTCACTTCCAGAAAGGAGTTGAATTGTTTTTAAGTGGGCGACAACAATCGTTGCTTGCAACAATGTCGCCATGCACGGTATCGAAGTGAATTGTTTCAAAGGATTTACTTAAACATAGGGTTACTTGCTTACTGAATGCTGGACTTCTCAGGGCTTTTTTTAGCCTTCAGTCAAACACACGCTAGCGACTTTTCTGGGGCTGCACCAAATGGAGAATGTCACGGGGCGCCGTTTTCGGGAAGGGGGAGGCGGGCAAGCATATATGGGGGGTGGGGGCAGGAGTGTAGGGATTGGCGGTTAAAGTAATTGTGGGGGAGAGGGCATATGTGGGAACCATTCACATGTTCGGTCTTCGGTTTGATAAATTTAAAACCAAAGACCAAACATCTGGAGGGAGGCGGAGGGGGGGGGAATGCGCAGCATGCACACGAGCACAACTAGTAATTATGGTAATACTTACATTTGCTAATAATAGTAACTTTACAATCACTATTAAATATTATACGGTAATAAAAGTAGGAACTTAAAATAGTTATAAAATGGTGATAAAATTGGCTAATAAAATAATAACTTTCCAATCGGTAATAATAATGACAATAATTTTATTATTACTATTATTATTTTTAATTTTCTATGATGCGCTCAAACTTTGTATTTGTTGCATTAGGTGGTATTTGTAGTTTTTGTGTTGTTTTTTAGTTATTTATCTTTATGGTAGCCAACACGCCACAAAGCGAGCATTAGCTCTTGTGGGGTGAGGGCACATACGGCATTTTGTACTGTTTACCTGATTCAATAAACCAATTCTTCTTCTTCATCTTCTCTCTTCAAAAGTGTAACCAGGGCTACAGAATTTCGAACAAAGAGTAATACAGATGTCGGGCTCCGCGGCTACATGACGACAGTAGCGCAGCAAACTGTGACGTCACAGGTCACTGCTCTAAACCTGGAATAAAACTTCACTTATTTACTTACTTATTAGGCTACTGAGTGGCTCACATGACCGAGCGTAAATGCATGTGTTTTTTTTCTTGGCGCATGAAACGTTTCTTATGCTGTAGTCTAAAATAAAAAAAACTTCCGATCACGCGTCAAAGCTTTTACCAAACACTTCCTGGGGCCGATGACTACATCAGCTCTGTGCTCCATTCACATGATCGCCTGGAAACCAATCTAAGAGCCGTTCAGAGGCATGTCAGAACTAAAAACTATGATCTAGAAAATGACTTTTATCAGATGTGCAACTTTTGCACACCGACTCTGGCTTCAAAACATAGATAATGTACACCACAACAAATTTTTGCTACTGATTTTGTTTTGTTCGTTAAAAAAAAAGCCATCACCCGCATTTGAAACATCACGAATAAAACTAAAAAAAAAAACACCGCTCGCGTCAATTTTTTTGTGCGCCACTCTTGAGAACCACTTAATTAATTTTTATCGGCCTTACTTACTTACATAAGGCTACAGGAAATTTATTTAAAAAATACGGTGTGGGGTCAAAGAAAAACGTATTTTTTCCTTTCGTGTAGCAACACTCAAAACGAGAAAAAAAAAATTTTTTATTTTTCTTTTCTGGAAAAAAGGTTTGCCATTCCCAAGCTTCGTAAAAGTCTTACAAACATGAATAGCGGGGGAAAAAAAGGTCAAGGGTCATTGCTCCCACAGGCCTGCTATATCAAAAAGAGCAATGCCTGTACGTCAATTTTAAGTGCTGCGCACACACACAAAACGCATTACCTACAGAATAGACACTAATTCCGCAGGCCGTTCCTGGTAACATGGCCGCACTTCCAAAGCCGAACCTAAAGTCAATATTAAACCTAATTGCTGCGAGAAGCTGCTTCGTTGTGTCAATACCATGCAGCAAAAGATCACCTCATCATTGGATGGAAACTTTTGTGGAGAAAAAATGAAGACTTCCATCGGCAAAGATGAGGTTGTTGTGCTCAATCATACAAGCCTTTCATCGACAAGATGAGGATGTGATTAGTGACAACGTGAAGATAGTTTGGGAGTTGTGTCTACTGAGCGCAACTCAAAACCAGACCACCTGCGGGAAGGGGGAACGGTGGATAGCTTTTTCGAACGCTTTGGTCGGGGTTGGGGGGAGGCGGGGTTTCAGATAAATAGTCCCAGTCTGATTCGAAGGGACTCGTCGCAGCTTGTGCTGCATATATACTGTACTATACTATAATCAAGAATTTATAGGGTTTTAAAGGAGAATTTGTAACTCTAAAAAGTCCCTATTGACACATGTTAAGATTCGTCCCCATTAGTTCAGTCCGAGTTTTCAGAGGGCGCCACGTGTTCAATCTGG
>JAHWFP010204026.1:0-11662 GCA_023313725.1 Lithobius niger
AAATAAGAGTCCATAATAACGGTGTACCGAATCTTAGCTATTTTTAGTGTTTTAGTTTATGCTGTTGTGCTGTTATGGTTCCTTTGTTCCTGCTATTTATGCTTGCTTAATTTAGTGTGCGTCAGCCAGTGGTTTCTAAGAGGGAAAAATTCTCATTGAAAGCTACGATAAAAAAAAAGATAAAATATTTAATAACCAATATAAATTTTAGTGTTTGACAGTGGTTTAAACGGAAAAAAATGCTCACTCACTGCTGACATTCAGTGATATAAAGTCGATGAAATAAGGATCAATTGTTGAACAACCAATCTAAAAATCATTGAGCACATTTATTAGCATGGGAAGACTAGCAGTTGAGTTACGAAAGATCTGCTCTGTACAAGAATGAAACGATACACGTTATTAAAAAAAATTATTATTTTAGTTTTTGAGGAACGATTACTTCGATAAATGGTGGAAAACAAAAGGCAAATCCGATGACGCATATGCTTTCTAAACACGTTTAAGAACATACTTGTAAACTGTAACCATAAGACCGAATTTATTTGTGCTAATTAAAAGAAAGGCTGGCAGACTAATCCTCCTGCTGGCCATTAAACCTCAACCGTCCCCACGGACAGATATTCAGACAGTTGCAAGCACAGGATGAGTAGTTTCTATGCTTGTTTCGCACGTGTATCTCTAAAAAAATGAATGTCCGACCAAACTACATTTTTTATCGGGGGACGTTATTGCAAATCGACTAACTAACGGGATGCTGGATTGCTTGTTCTGTTGTTCACAACTTGTTGCAGAAGGCCACTGCTGTTAGCTTTCTGTCATAAATGCTCCAAAATGCGAAACACACAGACAAGAACTTGTTGTAAATTGTAGGTCAGTCTGAAAGTTTAACAGAAGCGCGATTTATCTCCGCCCAACGAGCAAGATAAATTGAACATTACCACTGCATGCAGGAGAACCCTGGTCTGGTACAAATTCAGAGCAAAAATGTCCGCGTGGCGTCGCTCAGCAACCGTGATAAAAATGAGCCTTTTCTATTTCTCTTTTCTCTGCATCAGATTTCTGCAAGTCTCTCAGGCACGTTAGGCATTATGGCTTCACGTTCCTATAAGTACGCTGAATTAGAATTCTCAGAAAAATCAAAGAGTGAAAAAAACATTTCCTCGACGTTCTGAAATTCAGAGGGTTTTTATACTCGCTCTGAATTCGTGGAAGCAATTTACGCAAAAGGGAGAACAATCATTACAAAATGTAAAATATTTGAAATACAAAAATTTCAAAGAAATCGAAGCATCAGCCGTATCGTGCCTTTATGTTAGAGTTTTTACCAGGTCCATGATTTATTCGCTATGCTTTCATTATGTATTAATTATGTATTAATCATAAATTTCGTATCTGGTTGCGTTCTGAGAGAAAAACATTATTGACGTTGGAAAATTAGAAAGGAATTTCACCTATAATGCTCCCATTTCACAGAGAAATTTATAGAAAAGGGAGAGAATAATTGTTCATAAAAACACTACTTGCAACAGGGCTTTATGTTGTATTATTACAGCATTGTTTGGCATTTTGGATCTATTTCATGCAATGTTGCGCATTACCAGGACCAAGACTCATTAATTGTTGTGTTGTGTTACGTTACTAAGTAATTACAATGTTCATATTTGATTACTACCCAGGATAAAAATCTTAATGGTGTTGTGAATTCATACAATGGACGATTTAAACAATTTATACGAAGGATGAGCATGTCCAGTTCAGAGCCACCTATAGCACAACATTGCTTCCTTATGTTCTGTTGGCTTTGTGGTCGTATTTGGCATTTGGTTCTGTTTTACACATTGTAGCGTATTAACAGGTCAATGATTCATTCGCTTATCACGTCATTACTCTTGGAAATCGCAGTTTAAGTATACCTACTTGCTACCTGAGAAACAAATCTTCATGGCATTGTGGAATAGCGGATTTCTGAATTCATGGTGGAAGTTGTACAAAAGGAAGAGCGTTTGCTCAGTTCAGAGAAACTTGAAGCACTATCCATCGCATGGCATCGTTTTGTTTTGCATAGTTTGTTTGGCTTTTTGGTGTTTTAGAAACTGTAGCTAGTCCATGACTGACTTGGTAATCGCACATTTAGTTTGATTGCTACCTGACATTTTAAGCTGTACTATGACGTGGTAATTTGTTCTATAAAACCATTTTGTTTGCATTTTAGTATTGTTGATGTTGTTTTTTATGGGAATTTGATTCCGTTTCGCATACTGTAGCTCTTTTATCGGGGGGGGGGGGGGGATTGAGGCTTAATGGCGCGTCGACAACTTGGTCATTAGCGCCAACCTCAGTCACAGTGCAGTGGTCCGGGTTGCCACTGCACCACACATTACAGAGATGTTATCCAAACCCCTAATCTAAATCTTGTCATACATCTGTACCTCCTGCAAAAATTGAAAAACACCGGACAGGAGGACAGACTTATCGCCCAACTGACGCGCAATGTCATGCGGAAGATGGAACCGACGACGAACACCATCAAGATGGCGACAATCAACAAGTAAGTGCCGGACCGTAAGTGGCCGTCGACACCCCCCGCAAAAGGAAACAGTGAGTAAGTCGGGTGTGACCAATTCGCAAACGGGCCAACACAACCTCCTCACGGCGACTGCGGCGACACGCTGAGTGCCACTCCTCGACAGTGCCTTTAATAGCTCGTAATTTATTGCCGTCCTGTCCATCCCACGAGGCTTGCCAAAAAGTTGGAAAAGCGTCCGAGGGAACAAGCCTGAGATCCCTACCGAGAGGGCCAGAAAGGGCCCCTTTTGCTGCAGAATCCGCTTGCTCATTCGATTGCAGTGTCTCGGCCGTGAAAATCATTATCACAGGTATAAGGTAAACTGACTTCAGAAACAGGAATTTTTCTTGTAGACATAAAAACAATCGGTAGTGTCCAACGAATTCAAATAGGTGGATATTATACCATGCTACAGCTCTACTTTATACTACGACATGTACATTTGATATTTTGAAAGATCAGTTTTTAATAAGTTTACTACGAAAAATGATCATGGTTATGATGCACGCAATTTTGCTAAGATCACATTTGTGGAAATCTGACTTATGAGACAAATAAGTTAGATCGCCATTCCTTGTAGAGCACAGATTTCAAGGAACTACATAAATACAGGATGTCATTTTTTACGAGTATGGGTTTCGCACATTGATGACAAACATACATTATGTAACGCATGAATCCAACGCAAGATTATTCCTTTTTATTGTTGTCTTGTTGTTTATGTAACTTAATATCTTGAAGATATTTTAACATCACGCCAATATCACGGAATTAGAAAATATTAACCAACGGTCAAAATAACTAAAGTTCTATCAGTAAGCCTAAACATGTTGTTAACATGTAACTACTGTTCACACCATCCCTCCATAAATGATATTGAAAGTTAATTTAGAGGCAGCGAGTCAGATTTAGCTTTATTGATGAATAATGTAACCACAGAACGAAAAATGTGTCGCAGGATTTCTGTGTCTTCTTAGGTTGTTTCACGCGTCATAAGGTGCAAGAGAAGTTGACAAGGTTCCAGAATCTCCGCTTCCGTCTTTTACTACTCACTCGATTGCGTGAGCTGAAGTTAGAAAGCGAAAGAGAGCCAGAGAGACGCCAGGTGTCTTTAACGCTCATTTGATGAGAAACAGTAGTACTTCTTAAACTGACCATCAGATGTGGCCTCTGGTTACTTTTGCACCAGTTAGGCTACACTGAAATGAGGTTACGCTTCCATCTCTTGCGAGGTTATTTTAAAGCTGGTGAACCTCCTAAAGGTCATGAGGAGAAATTTTGTGCTAGGCTTAGAAGAGCCTTTACCACTCGCTATCTTTCATCTGTTGGTTGATTTCGGAAGAATGAAGTACTTAAGTTTATAGCTTCAATAACCTCCAACCGTAAAATAGTTCACGCCACTGAACAGGTTGAGTTCTCCACAACTCTAGTTGCGCGTTTTGAAGAGAGAGAGAGAGAGAGAGAGAGTGTGTTATATACAGAGTGAGCATGGCTTCGGTTTGGTATTGAAGTTGATGATGACTTAGCAATGGACTAAATGAAATGAGTGCACTGCAGCCGTAATCCAAATGGACTGTTTCCCGAAATGATCCAGGTGGTGCCAACGCCGCGTCCTGTTAATGGTGGTGCGAATGTTAACATCAAAATCTCCCGAAATCTGTTTAATTCATGACGATTTAAATCAACCTCACCACGCCAACCCCCGCTCTCAGAGTCCGATAGGCATGGACATTTAACAAAGCCTTCTCTCTCGATAGCCCAGAGGTTAACCACAATGTGAACCCTGCTTCACTTTTGTAGAGAGGATCGTGTTTACATTTTATAAAATTAAAATTGCAAGGATGTAGTACGAAAGTCATGTAAACACCAACCACAGTGTAGTATTCTTTTCAGCTGTCCACTTAAGACTAATTAGAAATGTTTTGAAATGTTTGGCCCGTGAAATACAGACTGGCCCAATGAAGTGGGATATACGGCTGATGAAGCTGCAGCACCAAGAGCTATGAGTGCCTAACTGAAAACGGTGAATACACAACTCAATTTATGCATTACTTGCTGGTTCGAGCACCTTGCGTTCACTTTAGTGACCAATAAAACGTTATCTGTTATAATAAATTCTTGTAACGTACAGTATGATAATTTCGTGCTGACATATTATGTTTTTGTATCAACATAGATGACTTTTAAGACATGCCATGAAGGTGAAGTTAGAAAACATCATGTCTCAAATTGCACCACGAATGTTGTGATGGGTGCCCGGAGGACCCTGAACAACATGAGTAAGCACATTCCAGTGATCGGATTGATTGGCTTCCGGCAAAGTGAACACCAGATCATATCAAGACAGTCTAAGATATGTACGAGGCTTGACACTGATCAGTTACAAATTCATCTGATGAAGTGAAAAGATACATGCAATTACCTACAGAAATTGATACTTTATGGTTATTTTATGATATGCGTGTCATTTGGCTGGAGTTTAAAACTAGTTTGGTAAATCGTTTGTCCATTTGCTCGTCCGCGTATTTGGGCAAATGGAAGGCAGCAGCCTACAGATATCCACCATTGGGTACTCACGGTCCGTCACGTTCTTGATATTCACCTTCCTGATGATGTTCGTTGCCGTTTCATCTGCCACGAGACATTGCGTGTCAATTGAGTGATGATTCTGTCTTCCTCTCATGGGTTTTTCGATTTTTGTTGGAGGTGCAGAAATACGATAAGATCTAGATTTGGGTTTTGGTTAACCTCTCTGTAATGTGTAGCGATGTGGCGTCCCGGGCAACTGCACTGTGACTGAGGTTGGTGCTAATGACCTAGCTGTCAATGCAACACCCTCAACCCTCTACTATAGAAGTAGTTTTTTAGTATAAGTACAGAACAATTTTAAAAGAGCTCTGGTGTAGTGACCTCCCTACAACCCTTGGGTACTGCCTTTGCAAGAATTTTTACAATTATTATTATACGTGTTTGCCTCACTTGGCTTGTTTTAAAAAGTTTTAAACAGATGTGTGAGCATTTACTTGCACATAAAACATCAACATTTTAGTGCAAATCTTTAGACGTAATATTTTAGTCGTTCTTACTCTATCGCAGCTATCAAATAATCCCATTAACTAGCAAAGCCCACAGCTTCTCTTACCTAAAACCATTCGAATACAGTAAAAAATAACTTTGGATCCATTTTTTCCCCTATGGAACTCCCATCCCGCAACGAAGTGTTGCTATCCTGGATGAAAAAAAATTGCATTGTTATACTTAGGACAAGTATTCGTTTGTGAAGATTCCGTATTATTTAAGCGAACATATTTTAACTCATTCGAGCAAAAATTCCATGCCGACCCTCATTGGATTTGCCATGCACATCAAACTACAAAAAAACCACTACTAGTAAGTGGAAACTCAATGTTTTCGGGAAAGAAAACCAGTGTTGTTTGTAGCATTTCTCAGTTCGATTGTATTCATCTCTTCCCCATTGCTGCAGTGATGCTTGGCTATAAAAATAATGTGAATAAAAAAAAAAAAACCGCTCCATTTCGTAAGTCAATAATACACATTTATCAGATCCGAATTTCTAATTTTCGCAACTTGTAACTGGAGGAAAATGAAGTGAAAATGACTGTCGTCGTCGCTTCTATTCAATTCTGATATATACATACATACAGCAGTTAGAATGGCCCGGGGTAAAGTTAGTAAACAGTATAAATCACTTTAACGGCTTATACGGGTATAAATCTTTCAAAAAACTTACACTCGGAGCGTTGATATAAATTTCCATCCTTTTCTTTTGCCTCGCGCTCTGGCGGCATCAACGGATAACTTAACCGGAACTATGCTCACTTTATCAACGCAGTGAGAAATGATTGTAAAACGAAGGAAGTAAGGATTTCCCGTCTTTGTATACGATTTAACAAAAACAGGCATTTTGTGGGATTAAGTGGCCGGCGAGCGAAGAAGGCGAAACAAAAGGAAAGCAGTATAGAGATAGGAAAGTAGCGCCACCATAACGATACACGGCTCTTTTTGCGGATTTTTTATGAACTGTCATTAATAATGTCGTGCGATACAGCGAATAAATCCAGTCAAACGAAACGTGATGAGTTAATAAACTTGTCTAACACATTTGACTTTTTGTTGGTTTCACTGCGTCAACTCGAATATTAGTTGTATCTTGAGTTCTTCAAATTCAAGAACCGCGGATCAATGAACAACGAATAGAAATACATTACATAATACCGCATAATGCCACAGAAAATCTCAATAAATACGGATGCAAACCTATTTAAGTTGCCTGTTGGACTTGTATGTCAGACTACCTGAGCGGGAAATCGAACCCACGACCTGTGAAATAAAGGCCGAGGTCCTACTGCTCTGAGCCATACTGACACGGCATACACGACAGGGAGTGTCAGTATGACTCAGCGGTAGGACCTCGGCCTTTGATTTCAAAGGTCGTGGGCTCGATTCCCCACTCAGGCAGTTTGGCATAATTATATAAGTCCAAAAGGCAACGTAAATAGGTTTGCATCCGTATTTATTTAACTCGTCTCGAGCCCATTGGCTTTCCGTCCTGTTTAACAGAAAATCTATGGAATAAAGTAAATTCGCAGTTTTCCACTTTAGGAGAACAGATCCCACCACTTCACAATAAACATGATAAATCCAAGTAGCAGTCACATATTGTAAAACTATGTTTTGTGAACATCATATATCGCTCGACTCAACCATCTCAAGAAGCAGAGTAGTAAGTGGAATCTCAACGTTTTTGGAAAAGAACATAGAGTAATGTGTGTAGCATTACTTAGTTCGAATGTTTCCACCGTTGATTAAGTTGCTACAGTGATGCTACAGTTGCTACAGTGATGCTGGGGTAAAACATATTATGAATAATTAAAAAAAACCACTCTATTCCGTCAATAATGCACATTCATCGGATCCAAATTTCTAATTTCGTTACTGGAGGTAAATATAGTAAAAATGACTGTCGTCGTCGCTTCTATTCAATTGTGGTATATACATACAGCAGTTGGAATGGCCTGAGGTAAAGTTAGTAAACAGTATAAATCACTGGCCCTGTGATGTCTCGTGCTCATGTCGATTGTGGCATGTAAAAGAACCTGGGATTTCCGATAGGATTTACCTAGCGAAATTGACCCTCTCTCCTTCTGTCGCCATGGCTAACGTTGGGTGCGCGTCAAAAAGCTACAGTATAAAATCACTTTAAGGGCTTATAATAAATATAAATTATAGTCTTAAAATTAAAGTCATAGAATCGTACATTTTTTGTTACAATTCTGCTGAATAATGTTCTCGCTTTAATAGCACTAAGTTTTAATGGTACATGATCTTTAGAAAATGATGATCTTAGGATGATCTTATAATAATAAAGGGAGTGGAAATATTCTGATTAACATTCTTTTCAAGTGCTGTGGTTATCTCAGGAAAGAGGTGGACAATTATGTTAGGAAATTTCTAGGATAAATTAATGCCACATTCAAAATAGGCACGATATTACTTGCTCGGCCCTTCTTTTTCTTAATGTACAGGGGCATGCCAATCGATGTTATTTTTCCTTTTCATAATCTCGTTCAAACATTCTTTTCTTAGTTAGCTTGTAATATGTTTTTTTTTTTTTTTTTTTAATGAGCGTACGAATGTCGTATGACTAAGCGAAAAGAAAATGATGGTCTTCTCTTCACCTCACTTCATAAACAGTCCAACATTTGAAAATTTTTATGTCGCTCAGTTAGTCGTCATTGGTGGTCGTATTCATGGTTCGTACACGGTCTTAACATTCCTTGAAAAGCCTTAAGTTTAAAAATCGATATTTCAAGGCTTGAAAAAGCTTAAAAATCGGAATTTTTGTTGTCTGATCCTTGAAATGGCCTTGAATTTTGTGAGTGCACTTTGTTTGGAATGAGTTTAATACCGTAACGGCAATATTAAATTAGGTGTTTGGCCTAACATTAAAAATAAACAAACACAAAAATACAAATAGTTCGTCAGTAATCCATTTTTTCTGTGATCGATCCTCCATTGGATGAGACTAGAGACAGATAGAAGGCGGTGTATTTGTGGGCAGGAATGTGTGGGCGGTGTATTTGTGGGCAGGAATGTGTGGGCGGTGTATGTGAGTGCTAGAAGGGGCTAGTGTGAGAGTATAGTTCCATTTATTTGCTGTATTTCTTTCTCCAGAGAGGGCAATTATTCGTACAAAAAGTTAATGAAACGCTTTTAAAACATCGTCCACGTCAACCAAACAATTTTGGTAAAAACGTTTCTTAGAATTTTTGCATATATAATACCAAAGTAAACCTGAGCCTTAGCGTTTAAAATGATTGTTCACATTGTTTAGCTCCGGTAAAATAGAAATATAAAAGTAATTTCGCTAATTGACTGTGTAAAGCGCCTTGAAATTGGCTGTAAATTTGCCCTGCAAACCCTTAAAAAGGCCTTGAAAATGGTTTCGTCTATAACGTACGAACCCATTGTTTCTATAGAGGCTTATTAATCACGTCAAACAGTAAACCTTTTTTTTTTTTGCCAAGTCTTGCGTATTTTAGAAGCTAAGAAATGTTTCATTTTAGAAATATAAGTGACAGAAGGAGAAAGTTTACATGTACTCGTCTTTAAGAAAGTTTATTGAAGAGAGACATTAGTAAATTCGTAGCACTTCTCAGAGTGAATGATTGTTGGCTTATGGAACTTACCTAAAATTTGATAAAATACTTCCTTTTCTTCTGTTCCCCTATCTACTACTCTACCCTAACTCTCTTGCGCATTGCTCTTTTTGGTTCAGTCAGCAAAAAAAAAAAAAAAAAAAAACAGACTGAGCTTGCTCAATAGCGCGTCAACCATTTACGACTTTCTTACGAGCTGAATTTATATGCATGCACACTTCTGCATTACAAAAAAATGAAAATGATACACTGTAGTTTGTTATACGACCGTCTGGTGGGCGGAGACACTAGCCTCACTCGACCCCCCCTACCCTCCATTTTTTTTTCTCAATAGTGAAGTAACGGTGCCATGAACAGGCTCGTATTTTTCCCAAGATAAGTGGTAAGTCCCTGCTTCTTGTCTACCGGCCAAAGTCTGCAGAGACTGCAAAGTGACAGACACACAGTGATACACAACATACATACACCAACCCTGGCTTCGTCCAACACCCAGAAAGAACATGGAACTTGGAATGGGTCCTGCATGAGACGTCGCAGTTGTGGTCGCTGTTCGTTGCAGGCTCTTTCGTCCATGCAGTCATCGTTGTGTGCTGCGACAGTGCGCAGTAAAGCGAAACTAGGTCCGTATCCCTTAAAGTTGGGGGAAACCGGAAGGAAGAAGGGGGTAGGGAGGGGTAGCGGGAGTGGCTAAAAGGTCTCCCCAAAGAGTAATGGCAAAAGGGACCGGAGGCGCCATCCGTCATTAAACGCGTTCACCGAGGCATCGCCGCTGTGGCCATAAAGTCCCTCGTCCACGTTGGCACATTCCAATGTCCTAGGGGACTCATTTCTGCAACACCATCGCTGAGTGGCATGAGAACTCAATGCCTCCAAACGCACACGAAGGCTGCAGCTTGTCAATGACGAGTTCGCCCGGTCCGCCTCTGGAAGCTTCAGAGGACAGGAAGGAGTTGTGGAAGTTGAGCTTTTCTTCGATATAACATAGGTGCTCCTGAAGAGTTGCCCGTGAATAAAAAGGAAGCTTTAGTCCAATCGACGCTTTTAGATAATTGTATTTTCGGCTATAATACCAGGAGTGCTTCTGTGAAATGGATCATTTGTGTGTTTTAGCACAAAATTGCTTTCCAGATTAAATTTTCCGAGACCAAAGATCGAGGAAATATGCTGGCAAGCAGTTGAGTGCTAAAATACACAAATTAACTTTCAAAATAGCACGAATACCATTCGGTATGAGAATTTTTGTTTTCTTTCCGCAAAACGTTTAAGTAATTTCGATTTAAGAAGTAAAGCTTTGATTTGTGTAATTACTGAGTATAAAGGCGTGGTCTTTTCAGCTTTAATACCACTAGTGCTTGGGGCAAAGGCTTCGTTTGGCCGTCAGAAATTATTATTAAAAGCCACATTCTTTGCACTGATGGACGAGAGGCCGTTTTCTTCCCATGTTCTCAGCTGATATTTTTTTCCCCGTGAACAGTTCAGATAGGTGGGTTGTTATTGTCAGTTTCGTGTGGTTTTGTTGTTATTGTCGGTTAGGTTAGGAACCGGCTTCAGCATTTCACTTGAGGTAATGAACTGGTCGGGGTTTGGCGTTTCACTTGCCGGACTTTCGCCCAGTTTCATGCTTTCTGGCGCGACGCGCTGCTAACTTTGGAGCTTCACCACGGCCTAACGGTTCGTTTGCCCCAAAAATGGAAGAGGAAAACATTACTCAACAGGTAATTCTTAGTCCTTTGAAAAAAAAAATCGGGCGAATTCCCGTTTTCTTCCCATGTTCCCTTTACGCACAGGGTCCGAAATTCGAAAAAAGAGAAAAAGACCTACCTTTAATTTTCACGGAGGGCACTGAAAATTGATCCCAAATTGCGGAAACTCGTTAAATCATCATTAACATAACGTAAACAATTAACTGCCTCAGTATGAAATGCAAAACCCCAAACGTACCTAACCTAACTGACAATAACAACAAAACCACACAAAACCACACGAAACTGACAATAACACGCCTATCGGAACCACCCAATAGAGAGCTTTGTCTTTCGTCTATGAAAATAATAATGTTGCGATTTTTTTGCATAAGCAGTTTATGTATTTCTTTATGAAATTCTTGTTACTATTATTTTTACTTCTTTTGATGCTTGTTGTTAGGTGTATTACTCCTGTAGTGTAATTTATGTTTTGACACTCGCATTTTGCGTGAAGTGTACAGCTTGAAAACGGATAGTCTTTCGACCCGAAACGTCGTTTTATTGTGAGTTTTGTGCACTGTTGTGGCTTGCTTTTATTTTATTACTGCATTGGTGTTTTTTTCTTTAATGTTAGCTAAAACAGTGCACCTTCTCGAAATTTGCTCTGCCTCGCTGTCATTACTGTTGTTTGTCGGCCATTTTTAAGCTGCGTGATCGCAACGTACGGT
>JAHWFP010204028.1:0-11651 GCA_023313725.1 Lithobius niger
AAGGCACTAAAGCTGCTGCACGTAAGTTGTTTTACAGGGAGAGCCCCCCATGGCCTACAACACCCTCTCCCCCAGCCTTGTTAGCTGAATTTCTCGAACAGCACTCTGAATTCTAATTTTCTTTAACTCACCCCCTCCTTCTTCCCCAACAAAATCCGGGGTTTGCCGTTGTTTGCTCCCAGTGGGGTTACTTTGTGTAAGTCATATAATGTTGTGAATTAAAACGGTTACAATACAGCCTATAGCTAAGCTATTTCCGTAAATACGTTATGCTTAAAGTGTAGCTTTTTAGGCCACGTTAATGAATTTCAATGGACTTGCTCCTTGCCATACCTATAGTCATTTTACTTTCTTACAAAAAAATTATTTAATTGAAACTATCCTCGTTACCTTGAACCTAGCACATTTTTCTTTCTCAAAAAAATTGCTTCTATTTGATAATGTCCATTTGTTTCAAAATAACTAAAATGCAAAGTGCTTTCCGTTGGTTGTAACCTATACTTGTACCAAATAGAGTTGAAAGACTGAACAATAGCCTACGTTTTTAATTTTAGCAACTATACATAAAGTGAGATTTAAAGGCTGAGTGTCTTTTTAATATCGGTCTCAGTTTTACAGTTTACTTGCTAATTGTTTTATAAAGTAAGCTAGAATAACAAAATTTAAAAGCCACGGCACATTTTTTGCGGAATGCTGCCTGTGCTTGGTAAGGAACTTCCTCTGGTCTTTGGTTTCCACGTGACTTCCCCTCCCCACATGCATTTGAAACTAAACACACCGGCTAAATTTGCAATATCAACATACAGATACTGAAACAGAATGAAGCCATTTTTGTAAAGGAGAAATCGATTTGTGAACTTGCTCATTTTGATTTGACTATTTTGAGACCCCCTAAAGGCTAATAGAGACAATGAAATCCAGCACTATCTTTCTTTACTATCTCATGTAGAGCAATTGCTGTCAATATAGAGCTGAGTGCTACTTTTATAGTAACGTAAAAAATTTTGGAAGACAGATATTGCCCTTTGGATTTGCATGTCAGCAGTACACCCCCAGTGGAAATTAAAAATTCGAAGAATGATGGTGAGTCGCTTGTCTACAACATATGAGCACAGTGCCATGGCCACGATGAGAGGACGTCACTGTAGTCAAACTGCTCGAGTTCTCTGTTCTATATATTGCCGCTTCAACTCCTGCGCGGGCATGCTGACATTAAGGTCCAAACAACAATAGATACGACTACATCTTTGTAAAGCAACATCAGTCGTGCCATCCGAGGACCGTAGTGAAGCCCAGGATGTGGCGTCTAGACGGATGCGCGCTGGGCTTCACTGCAGTCCCCGGATGCTACGACGGGTGTTTATTTACGCCTTCTGAGGGCAATATTTCAGTTATTTTGATCGCATCTTTATTTACTAACTTTTTCTACTGAATGGACCTCTTGTCTTGTCTGCAACAACTTATTAGAAGCAATATTTTATTAGTTGAAGTGGAACAATTTAGCATGTGTCACTGTTACCATACAACAAGCTGCCTTAGGAGCAGTTGACACTTTACAGTCCAGATATTTTTACAACATGCTCCCTATATCATGTACTAACACTGGTTAAAATATCTCGTGGTACAAAATTTTCTCCACAAAATTTAGTTCTAATGCTTTTTACAGAGAGTGGCCCAAGGACTATAAGTAGCAAAATTAGTGAACCCCCATCATGTTTGGTATAAAATGAAAGGTGTTGGTCCACAGATTATTAATAAAGTACAACATGTGACCTTCGACTTCATTTGACCCAAATAAAGGACAAAAAGGAAAAAAATTACAAATTTTTCCACGAATTTGACTAAATTATTAAATTTTTATGGTATCTTGTCATGTTTGGTATCAAACGATGGTGTCGGTTCGCAGATCATTAATTAATATAATATTTGACCTTTGACCCCATTTGACCTTAATACAGATAAACAGAAGGTCAAAATTTTAAGTTTTTGTCCCTAATTTAATAGAACTAATGGATATTTACTATGCTACCTTGTATAGTATCAAATGAAAGCTGTTACCTGCGGACCATTTTAAATTGACGTTTGACCTCATTTGACCCACTTTACTAACGACTTTTAAAAATTCACAAGGAATCACTTATCATGCTATAGGTAATGGCAAAACAGTCATTGGCTTAAATATACCAGCAAAGCAATTGTAGATGCATAGATGCGATTTGCAAGATGTTCCATTATGACCAGGAGAGCTATACATCTTAATGGCAGTTCTTCAAGCAGTAGGATCCTATATTGAAAACAGTGGTATTGACAACAGTTTGGTAGAGGTAGAATTATGCAGTCACCAGACAGTAAAAAAAAATATTGCAAGGAAACCACGTCAGAAGAGCTATCAAGCTCATCTTACCATATTAGAGGTTCTCTCTGCATGTTCTGTTTCATACATTTTTGAAAAAGTATCCATGCATCAAAGCATGCGTTGAAGATAAAGCTATTCATTTAAATAAGGCATGTGCGGAAAGAGATTTGAAAAACATTCCATTTATTTACAAAGTAGTGTCTAATATTTTAAAGACAGAATATGTGATTAAGGCTTTTTAAGAATTCGAAGCTGCTGATGTCACTAATCCAATCTCAGTTGCGCTTTTGCAATTCATGCAGATGATGGTTGATCTTTGGAATTTACTAGAAGTGTGCGATCTGGGATTTGCACCTTACTACACTTTAGAAACTGGCAAATTATTTGACAAGCGAAACTACAGAAGAATCCTTGCAATTTATTTAGCTGAGATGAATGATTTAGGGGAAAATTCTCCAGAGATAATGCTGAATTTGAAAAAGGCAATTGGAAAGTGAACAAGACCTGGTGCCGTTTTTTAGAATTGGTGGCGACCACGCATTGGAGCACATCAACCGAAGCATTAAAGTATCTGAAGGTATTCGTGGTATAACCTTACATCCCAGTGCATGTGCAAGATTCTTTCTTATAGCACCTGAAATGGCAAGGTTGGCCAGTCATGCACAGGCCAAATGACTGATGTAAATACATCAAGAAAAAGCTTCACGAGTTGAACCTAGCAACTTTACAAACAATCAATGACAATATACTAAAGCTTCATAACTATTTGAAGGAGTTATTAAAACAGTTTGAAGTCAACACAAGACGGCTACTCAACCTTGATACAATGACAGTAATGACTGAGGGAATCAAAGTCGATGTACTTAGAAGAAATTAAGTAGGACAAAAACTGTACGTACAGTTCCTCGAAGAAAGTCCATCAGACTTTCTCTTGTTGCATTCTTCAAGGACTTCCATACATCATTTCGGTCAAACACGTATTTAATGGTACGCTACATACTTTCGATAAAATAGCAATCATAAGGGAAGTGGAAAGTTGGGCACATGTCAGAACATGAGGTTCTGACACGAGGTTCAAGGAAAACTCGTAGGAGCAAATTCATAGTTTTAGATATATTCATGGACGAGATCGTGCCACAATCAACATTCAAACCAGTAATGTGTTACTTTCTTTCAATTCCACCATCTAATCTTTTAATTTCACTTCAACTTTCTTGTCTAAATCTTTCCACATTTCAAGTTTTTTAAAATAATATTAGACATTTTTGTCCCATATATTTGCCGAAGTCTTATGTACTCGTTAGTTCAAGAAACTGTACGTATAGTTATTGTCCTACTTCATTTCGTCTAAGTACAACGACTTTGATGTTCTCTGACATTAATGTCTTTGTAACAAGGTTGAGCATTTGTCCTATGTCGTCTTCAAACGGATTTAATAACTCCTTGAAATAGATATGAAGCTTCAGTGTGCTGTCATTGATCGTTTGTAAAGTTGCTATAGGTTTAACTCGTGAGGCTTTAGATTTCTTGACGTATTTACAACAGCCACGTTCTGTACTTCACTTGCCAACCTTGTCATTTCAGGTGCTACAAGAAAAGATCTTGCACATGCACCGGGATTAAGGGTATACCACGAATATCTCTAACACTTTCATGCTTCGGTTGATGTTCTCCAATGCGTTGTCGCCACCAATAATACAAAACGGCATCATGGTCTTGTTCACTTTCCAATTGCCTTTTTCAAATTCAACATTATCTCTGGAGCATTTTCCCGTAAATCATTCATCTCAGCTAAATAAATTCCAAGGATTCTTGTGTAGTTTCGCTTGTCAAATAATTTGCCAGTTCCTAAAGTGTAGTAAGGTGCAAATCCGAAATCGCACACTTTTAGAAAAATCCCAAAGATCAACCACCATCTGCATGTATTGCAAAAGTGCAACTGATATTGGATTAGTGACATCAGCAGCTTCGAATTCTTAAAAAAGCTTTAATCACATATTCTGTCTTTAAAATATCGGACACTTCTTTGTAAATAAGTGGAATGTTTTTCACATCTCTTTCCGCACATGCCTTATTTAAAGGAGTAGCTTTATCTTCAACGCATGCTTTGATACATGGATACTTTTTCGAAAATGCATGAAACAGAACATGCAGAGAGAACCTCTAATATGGTTAGATGAGCTTGGAGATCTCTTCTGACATGGTTTCCTTGCTTTTTTTTGTACTGTCTGCAAAAAAAAAAAGCAAAGTCTGGTGACTATATAATTCTACCTTTACCAAACTCTTTAAGATCCTACTGCTTGAAGAACTGCCATAATGGAACAGCTTGCAAATCGCATCTATGCATCTACAATTGCTTTGCTGGTATATTTAAGCCAATGACTGTTTTGCCATTATCTATAACATGATAAGTTATTCCTTGTGAATGTTTAAAAGTCGTTAATAAAGTGGGGAAAATGAGGTCAAAGGTCAATTAAAAAAGGTCCACAGGTTAACAGCTTTCATTTTATACTATACAAGATAGCATAGTAAATATTCACTAGTTCTGTTAAATTAGGGACAAAAACTTAAAATTTTGATCCTTTGTTTATCTGTATTAAGGTCAAATGGGGTCAAAGGTCAAATATTATAATTAATTAATGGTCTGCGAACTGACACCATCGTTTGATACCAAACGTGACAAGATACCATAAAAATTTAACAATTCAGTCAAATTCGTGGAAAATTTTTTAATTTTTTTTTACCTTTTTGTCCTTTATTTGGGTCAAATGAGGTCAAAGGTCAAATATTATAATTAATTAATGGTCTGCGGACCGACACCATCGTTTGATACCAAACATGAGAAGATACCATAAAAATTTAATAATCTAGTCAAATTCACAGACAAATTTGTAATTCTTGACCTTTTTGACGACTCAATTTTCTTGACTCTGCCTAATGAAGCTTGTTGAAATACAATCGAAAATTTGCAGTTACTGACAAATGACGTCGAAGGTCAAATGTTGTACTGTATTAACAATCTGTGGACCAACACCTTTCATGTGATACCAAACATGATGGGGGTTTACTAATTTTGCTACTTAGTCCTAATTTAAGGAGGGATACATAATAGCCCCACCCACCCCCTGATAAAAATGCGGAGTTGACACCAAAGATTTTTTGAAAGCCTGTGACCATACTAACACTTTGCCATAGGTGGCATGTTTCTCCCACGAAAATTGCACGGGATGCTACTCGGCACCGGACTAATGCATTGCAACACAAGGCGGACACTTCGAAAATCTTGTGTTGAATTAAGGTGGATATGGCCTACTTTTATTCCAAACCAGAAAATATCTAATGTTTATAACCGACATCCGAGCATACCGGCGTTCAATCTGGCAGTTACGTTGTTTAGTAGGCTAGCATAAGCAAGCTACATTGCACTACTACAGATGCACTACGGTTGAAAATATAAACGCATTTTAAACCTTTTTAGTTACGTGTTCAAACCCTAAGTTCAGGATATTCGTAAGATTTCACTTAAATTGTTTAGAAGTTTGCAAGGTTTTTGGTTTGGCAATCCAAATACGCTGCAGTACACGAATACGGTTGAAATTTCACCGCATTTCATAACGTTTCAGTTACGGGTTCAAACCCTGAGTTAAGGAAATTAAATTTGACCAAATTGTTTAGAGGCTTGCAATGTTTTCGGGTTGGAAATCCAAATGCACTGCAATTCATCAATACGGCGGGAGATACGGTTGTACGTAACATTGTAAATATTGGATCCAGCGTTGTATCTATAGGTGGCCATGCTGCTTGTTGTGCTTACCTTGTAAATTTCGGAGGGCGTGGACGTTCTTTTCTTTTCAAGCAAGCAGACGAAAATGTAACCAGAAGACTCAATTTTCTTGACCCTGCCTGATGAAGATTGTTGAAATACAATCGAAAATTTGCAAGTTACTGACAGTATCCTGTTTTTGAAAGTGAGCGTAATGAGTAATTTCCGAGAACGGTTGGAGATATCAACGAATTTCAAACCTTTCAGTCACTGGGTTCAAATTTTGGTTTCACAATAAAAGGTTGCACAACGTTAATGAGGCAGGATATTACATGAGCTCAGCTTGGGTACAGTAGGGGCAGTGCTATACTTGTTGAGCACATTTTATTTTCGGGGGGGGGGGGGGCACTGTACAAAATTTGGAGTAATCGTGTGAACATCATTTTATTAGGTCTATTATAGGCCTACATTTTATAGACCTGCATTTCATAGGCTTACATCTTATAGGCCTATTTTTCAGTACACCCTGCATCACCCTGTATATTCCAGACTTTCTCACTTCGTTCACCTGTCCACCCCCCGAATGAACGATAAAACGTGGTGTCCGACCAACATTCTTTTAATTGCAAAGATAGACAATAACAAAAATGTAAAACCTGAAACTTAGTTTTTCCATACCACTCTTTTTTTCCGCACCTTTCATGAATCTTTATTTTCTGTAGTCAAAAAGTGCAAACCTAATTAGGGGATTAAGACTAACTGTAATGGTGGTGGGAGGAGAGCTTGCTGATAGTGTTTATGAGAAAATTGTGAGACGCCAAATGTTTAGAAAAATGAAATTGAATTTCAGTATGAGTGGGGCAAGGTGAGAGGCCTGATGGTTACCACCTCATCTCGTACGTCACAGGTTCCGAGTTTAAGCCAGACCTCTGGCATCTGAATATCAGATTGAAACTTAGCAAAACTGTCCTTCTGGCGCCATTGCTGCAGATGGGAGTGCTTTAAACCTCTAAAGTATCACTGCAGCTCAAGAGTGATAATGAAAAACTACAATTTGTTTTTAAACCGTATGGGTAGAGGCAAAGATCCACTTGAGTGTGTTTGTCAGGCAACCCAGCAAGTGACGCTGCTGACCTCCTAAAAATAGTTCCATACCTGAATTTATAATGGCTGTGTAAGGAGCCCCGAGGACGCATCTAAGATTGTAAGTAATCGTTGCCGTTTTTCAAGCGCAAAGTGCAGCGCAACCTTTTGTAAGGGGTGCTTGGAACCTCGAACAAAATGAGCAGTGGTCAGTTAGTCAGTCATAACCCTCAAATCAAGTGTACGATGGTTCAAATCATGCTGCCGATCAAATTACATATTGATGGGACTTTTTGGTATGGATCAGTGGCGTGTACAGTAGGTGGGTAGGGGGGGGCATTGTCCCTGCCCTTTTTGGAAAAAAACGCCCTTTTTATTTAAAAAATGCTCCATTTTGATTTCTGAACTGATAAACGCTGGTGCTGCAGCCAGAGACAAAAAAGGGCAAACGAAGCCCAGGAAAGTGGCAGAAAAGGATGAAATAGAGACAAGCTTAAAAAAGGGAAAAAAAACTGACGAGCAAAAAAAAATTCCTTAGGGAAAAAACCTCAGCATGCCCTTTTACAAAAGTTGCCCTTGCCCTATCGGTGGTCTGTGCACGCTACTGGTATGGGTGGCCTTTGTTCTTTAACACATGTCCTTCTGTTTAAATCTGAGATGTGACTGATGAGGACCTTTGCTTGCACATTTGCAACTGTCAAATAAGCTAATGTTGCCATGAAATATTAAATTTTGAGTTACGTATTACCTATTTCATTTTTTGATGCACAACTTCTAATCGTTTTACATCAGCTGCCATTATTTCAGTTGCCATTCGCATAATGGCTACATCAGGTATTAAATTCGAGGTCAAGGTAATCCTCCATCAGTTTTACTTTTCTACATCCTTTCTCCTTTCAATCCACTCGGCATCTTCAGCAAGACATGGATGACAGCCAGAGGGCAAGCAATTGCACTTAGAACGTCGATAGAAAGTAGGTAGGCAGTTAAGTCCAGCAGGAACCATATTTGGCAAAGGCGCAGACAACTCTACACCCCACATGATCCACCCACCTAGCAGCCGACAGGTAAACGACTTTAAGAACCAATTAAAAAAAATATTGTAAAGTAGCGCTACATGGGCTTACCTACACAGCAACCCTATTAAAAGGGAATTCGGCAACTTACAATGAAGGAAATAGTGAATAGGACTCAATTATTTTTATTTCAATTTTTAACACCATAAAAAAAAGTAGTCTCTGGTAACACACGAATCTAAAAAAAAAAAAGTAGCAGGTCTGGCATCATATCGTTGCACTTCAGATGCATTAACTTTAACTTTGAGTACATAATTATGAGCCGAATGGCTAAAATGCAAAAAAAACATTCATCTGACTGGTTTAAAATACAGGATAGTCCATAAAAAAAAAGCAACGGTAGAATCTCTCCCAAGTCCTAATTTTTTCACCACTATTGGACCTTTTACTATGTTTTTTTTTTGGACCACTCTGTACAACAGACAAATTTAGGATTATAAATTTTATTTTATACTCCTAGAAACTATGCACCGATTAAACTGTAAACTGATTTTGCGGAGGGAGTAGCTCTTATTGACACATAAAGGTCAATCTCAATATCTAACCACCTTTCAACATGCCCAGATTTTTTTTTAATTGGGCCTGGTCTGCAGATTCGAAGTTTTTCTGTCAGAAGTTGCCTACTCCAGTCAACCCTTTCCAGTCACCCAAAGGGTAATGGTAACACAATGAAAATGGCCTTCTAAAAGCAAAGCAGCCCATATCAATAAGAGACAGCTCAGCAAATTCCGAAGAGCAACTACAAAATATTTGGCACCAGTTTTAGGATCCTATATTTTCATTAGATGTAGTAATGTTATGTATTTCTCCTAGACACCAAGAAATGCAACACTAACTACCTCCTACACAATCTAGATAGAACCTTAAAATGTGTTGCGGGTTTTACTAGTAACACTCTGCGTTTGTAATCTTGCGTAAAACGAGATCAGTATTTGATTATTAAATTTTATTTTAAATCAAAAGTGCTCTTGTTTTATTAGTTTCGTTTCATTAAATACATTACCTGAAATTTGTTTTCGTTAAATTGTGTGTAGTTACTAATTCCATAGTCCCTGTTTCGGAAAAAAAAAAAAAGACTAATCCATATAGACATGTGTTCCTCCGTGCTACTCAGCTTCCCATAAAATGGAAACAGTTCATTTTTCAGCACGATTCTGGCATGAATGGTCCACTTAACTGAATTATGCCCAATAATTATCAAATCGTATTTTTCAATAGATTCGTTCTGTTACCAAGGATATTTTATGTTTCATTTTATTTACTTTATATTTTTAAAATTATATATAAAATAATTATGTTGGGTTTTATATTGCGTGTTTGTTGTACAAGTGAGTGCTTCAAATCGATAAAAAGGTACCGGTCATCACCAACTCTCGCTAATGAAAGCAGTGAGGCCATTATTGACAGTGCTGTGAGAGCGGGAATCTTTCAAACTTACTATATCCGCAATAGACGTGCAATGGTAAAACAAAAGTTTCACTATTTTTAACACACTAGAGACAGTTTTTCCCCCGTTTTCCTCGACGTAAATACACATTTTAATTTAAATATGTAGCACAATCGGTAGATTGTGTGGACATTTTAAAGTTTGACTGTTGACATCCGTACATAACTTTTAAACTTGCACATAGTATGCATTGAAACAATTCCAGCTCAAACAATTTTTCAACAACAGTGAAGTTGGATATTATGCGATTTGGAGGATAAGAGAACTTTACTCACAATATGGTTATTAAAAAAAAAAAACCCAACACCTTTGAAATTTTAATTAAAGCACAGAAATGCAGCAAGCAGAATTAATCAAACAAGAATCCCAATTTTGTTTCCAACCCTACATTTTGACATGGCCGTCCGTACACAGAAATAACAAGGCAAATAATGAGTTTTTATTTTTATAAAAAAAAAGTTGGGGGCTATTTTAACTTCTGTAAATACAAAAAAAAATATTAAAAAGCGTTGCATACAGCCATTTATACAATACAGAATTGGCGATTTCCATGCTTTCTTTAATTAGTAAGAGTAAAAAGAAAAACCCACGGAATCCTTTTGATTTACTTAACATCAACAAAAGGGTTTAAAAGTTCTCATGGAAACAGACTTTCAAACTGTATAGGATTACAAGCTCGTTTCTCTGCTTCAAATCGCACATAACTAAATGCACCACTCGGACCAAGCATTCCTTTAACATCATGGCCGTCCAACCATCTTCCTTGACCTAGACTCGTGACAAACTCTGAACCAACCAGTCACTTCCTTTGTAAGGAATCATTTATGTACATGTATGTACATCATGTATGTACAGTCAGAGGCATTTCCAATGTTACGTCCGCTGCCCGACGCTTCCCTGCTTGGCCAAGCTTCCCTGTTCAACAGGTTGTTCTATGTCAACGAAGTAGGAGGGGAGAGCTGCAGTGCGGATAGTTGAGTGCTGGCATATTACTGACGTTTGTTGTTCCCCGGGCCCAGCGTAGAGTTTTAAACCGAAGTCTCTTTCCCCAGGCCTATAAACTCATTATTGGGGTGCCCTGAAAAACCCTTTATAATCTAACGAATTTTTTTTTATACTAGTGATAATATGGAGGCTTTCCTTTTATTTACCCATCACTGATTAGGAGCGAGACCCCCCTGCCAGATGGGGACCGAGTTTATTTTTCCCCTTTGCCCCCCGGCCCCCCCCCGCGGGTCACAACCAGTGATGTAGAGATACACGAAATAATTTTGGAGGTATAGTTAGCAAACGAAACGTCATAGTGGGAACAGTGAGCTTCCAAACAACAACCCGTAAGATATTTCTAGATTTTTACCCCTTCATAAAGTGTTGAGCATGAAGGTGGTGGATTTTATCCCCTACCCTTCCTGCCCACGTTTGCCTTATACAAATTTAAGTTGGAAAGTAAGCTTACAGGTGTTTCTTACAGGTGCTCTTTGGTTCCATTTTACTGATTGTTGGTTTTCCTGAGTAACAGTTTTGCTACATGCAGTCAAACCTATTTCTGTAGGGCGGCCGATTTCTGTGTTCCCCTCTTGCTTCCCTTCCCACTCATTACTCCCTGTCGTGCAGTGGTAAACCAAATTAGGGTTGGGCTTGGGCTATGGTTAGCAAACGAAAAGTTAGAAGAGGATGGCACAGCTACCAAACAATAATCCCTAAAATATTTACAGATATTTAACTTCTACATAGTGCGTTGAATTTGAAGCTGATGGATGTTATCTCCCATTCTGCTAGTCAAAAAATAATAAGTTTACAGGGTACAGGGTTCAGTTTTACTAACCGTTGCTTTCCCCGAGTAACAGTTTTGCTACATGAAGTCAAATCTATTTCCAATGAGAACAAATGGAAAACTGTGAGTAGTTCGTATAATAGTAGATGCTG
>JAHWFP010204028.1:18020-32851 GCA_023313725.1 Lithobius niger
ACTTTATTAGAAATATAATTAATCAGCGATCATTTAAAATTATACCAAAGTGACGATTTTGTTAGGCTCTTCAGGAAACGATTTTTTATATTTTCATAAGGAGCTCACGATCAATACTTACACTAACGCAAAACTATAAAACTAAAAGAGGTGCTATATCATCCAAAAACCCCGTAAGGGTAAAGGGACCCATCAAATATTCGCCATAGAAAGTAGCGATATCACAGCTATAATGGCTGCTGCCAAGATTTCCGTCCCAACCCTGATCACTCAATCTTAACTGGCACCTGGGTGTTTGTCAGTTAAGCTTGAGTGATCACGATTCGGATCACAAACTTGGTGGCAGCCATTTTGGCTCCGATATCACTACTTTCTATGACGAAAAATTGATGGAAGCCTTTACCCGTATGGGGTTTTTGTATGACAACTTGATCTCTAGAGGGAAAGATGCATTCAGAACAAGAATGCTAGAATTTGTAGGTATTTTCGAACGGCACATAGAAACGTTAGCTCCGAAACCTAGTCATCCCGGCAGGAAACGTCCGCCTAACTGACTGGACCAGTCCGCCTTTGCCCACCTTTAAAAAAAACAGAAACGGATTTTAAAATGGCCAACAATCAACAGTTAGCTGCTAAAAATACACGAGTCCTTATCAATCAGCGTGCAAACAAGTAGTTGCTCAGCCGTGTGGCAAAAAGTAAACAGCTGTGGGAACCTGCCTGTTTGTATACAAAGTCCTGTAGACTACAATCACGAATACACAGCCTAGCTCAAGGAATTAAAAGTTGATTCCCGAAGAGCCACGCTAGGTTGCATAGGCTAAGTAATTTTTCTCAAGATAGTTATACTGTCAACAAACATCACGTTAATGTTTTAATTATTTTATCCTCGCCTTTTTCTGCTAAAGTGCAGTTGGGGCATTGTTTTTAAGGTGCACTGCGGCTTATTTCACTGAATTGCATGTGGTTTTGTTTAGTGGCACGAAATTTGTGATTTTCCCTGTTGGTTTTCATTACCACCCCTACTTCAATATATGGCATCAATAGTTATGCTTAAAAATTACCATACGCCCATCAAATTGGAACAACTTGTTATTTTTTCGGGTTTGATAATATTCGCAAAATACCAATAGGTACAAATGTCGAAGATATCACTTCATTGTCAGGT
Source organism: Lithobius niger (assembly GCA_023313725.1). Lineage (NCBI taxonomy): Eukaryota > Metazoa > Arthropoda > Chilopoda > Lithobiomorpha > Lithobiidae > Lithobius > Lithobius niger. The sequence goes on from JAHWFP010204028.1 coordinate 19,189, forward strand.
CCAACTAAGTAAAAAGGCTTCATCTCCACAAGGTTTGTCACAAATTGAATGCTATTAGACCAAAGAAAACAAATTACTAATACAGATCTGTTTACTGTTTGCTTCCATTACGATTACCGTACGGTAGCACTGAAGAAAACAAATTTGGTTGTAGTTTTACGTTCATGAGATGTGTGGTTTGTACAAACGTCTAGCTGAAGACCGTAATATGCACAAGTGGTGTTTATGCACAGTTTGCAACATTGGGACGGTTTGCTCTTGCATGGTTAGTCGTGGAAGGCCGGAAGGCGTGTATCCCGTTTTTGTATTTTTGCGCACACTGGCAACAAATAAATTCAAGATCTTCCCTATATTATGTGTTACTATTTCATACTTGCAGTGAACCTTAATTCGATTATCTATATATATAATTACACAAGTTCCGCAGCGCGGTCATCTGCAGCAGCCGACAGGAGCCATCTGCAGCAGCCGGCAGGACATACGATGCCATCTCCGCCATCTACCGACGGAACGGCAAATTATAAGAGTAGCCACCGTTTCAGAAAAAAACTACTGCGCCTATAACTACTACCTAAAATCTGAACATAATCCAAGCCAGAAATTTCCTGGTCCTTCAGCCTCAGGGAAACCACTCCGGGGTCAAGCCATTTCGGAATTAAGATACAGGACCCTGAACGATCAGTTTTATTATTTTAAACATTGTAATTAGGGAACAATGCCAATCAACAAACGCCAGTTGCTGCAGAGCCAACAATTATTCACCAGCATTATCATTATTACGAATTAGTTTATTAATACTCTATGTTTCGTGTCATCTAGACACACGCTAGTGTGTAACGCCAAGTTAGGCAACAATCATCACAACAAACATCACACCGGTTCAATTGACGAGGATTGTAAACCATTGTAGAGCTAAGCCATGCGTCAGTGTCATATCTTGAAAAATAGTTGGGCACATTTCAGGTAGTTGGGGAAAAATAATGTGGTACAAAAGCTTAAATAGTGTTGAAATCAAGAGCAATGACCCACCTGACAAAAATTAACTCGTGTAGGAATGCCAGGTAAGCAAGCTGCTTTCAATGCAAAATCTGACCCTCAATAACGTTGTAAATGTGCTTCTAGCTGGCTAGTTCGCTCATTCCCATGTTAATTTCCATAGGGTGATTATTCATCGATACCAAAATAACAGCTATGAAATTGGGCGAATGGGTGCAATACAATACGAACTGCGTACTTTTTATGGTTTGGAGCTTGGGGGCGTATCGGGAATGGCGTGGGAGGATGCGTAAGTACAAAAATAATGTCATAACCATTGTTAGTATTGTCGGCATCGTCTCTCATTGGACGGCCAAAGTTTGGACAATGAGAACGTGGATACTGACGTACGTGCCTAGACACACACTAGTGCATCACGATAAATCTAAACAACGTTGCAAAGAGATTGTATTCACGTTCAATTCACACAAAAAAAACCAACTGTAACAACAAAGCAAAATAAACAAAGCCAAAAACTGGTAAAGAGGCCACTAAGTTGAGAGTGGTTCGGCCCTTCAAAGGAGTGATATCAAAACACCAAAACTAACTAAATAAAACAAATCACAACAAAATAAAAACCAAACCAAAAACCCATAAAGAGGTGACTAAGTTGAGAATGGTTCAGCCTATAGGCAAAAGGTTAGTAGGCTTAGCAAATTGTTGATAACCAATTTCTTGTTGACTTGGCACTTTATAGTACACATCTGTACGATAGTGGAGTTGAGCCAATACACAATTAAAAAAAAAGGAGTGATATCATATCAAAAACCAAAACTGGTAAAAGGGGCCACCAAGTTCCGAATGGTTCAGCCCTTCAAAGGAATGATATCAACACACCAAAACATTCGCCAACTTAATCGCATCGAATAATACTTCGGACGTTAAATGAAAACTGGAACATTGCTACCGAAAGTAGCAATGTTCTAGTTTTCATTTAACCTTCGAACTATTAAGCGGTGCGATTAACTTGGCGAATGTTTTGGTGTGTTGATATCACTCCTTTGAAGGGCCGAACCATTCGAAGCTTGGCGGCCCTTTTTACCAGTTTTGGTTTTTGATATGATTTAAAGTAACATTTATTCCAGTTTATCCAGATTTTTGTAATAATTACTGCATACCATAAAAAAGGTACACTGATTACAAACAAAAACAGCAAGTGTGCCGAAAAAATAAGGTTATACGATTGAAGTTTCACTTGACTTGTTAAAATGCACTCGAATAAAAATTTGTGTTTCAATTCAAATAGCCTAATCAAATGTACAAATAAGAAAATTGCATCTGTTTAAGTGCTGTTGCGCTGTAAGATTATTTTTCATTCGAAAAGTACAACAGCACTTAAACAGATGCAATTTTCTCAATTCTACATTTGATTATTTAAATTAGAAATATCATCAATTTTTATTCGTGTACATTTTAACAAGTGAAACTTCAATGACATAACATTTTTTTACGGCACAATTGACGTTTTTGTTTGTACTTTAGTTTAAACTTCAAGTTAACTAAATTTGTTATATTTATCATATTGACTATATAGTTACTTTGTATATTGTAGCAAATTTTAAACTTTGTACTTTGGTTGGAACTGACCGAACCAATTGCCCCTCTTTCGGCTTTTTTATATATATATGTATATTTTTTTTCTCCGAAACTGACGACTCAGTTACGTAATTAAACACTTCACTGACCCTTCCCCACCTCGCCCAAAAATATTACAAGAGTTAACACTCTCACACACTCCTCCAGTTACTATTGTAACCAGATAGAAAAAATTGGCTCGCCTATATAGGAAGCGTATTTTCATAACCAACCATACAATTAGAAGTTGCCTTGAACCTCAGCGGCGAAAGCAAAACACTTATAACACTTGAGGAAACAATCAATGGTGTGTGCTTTAGAGGGAAGTGCACTAAACTCGGAACAATTAGGGCTATTGCTCTGCCAATTAGACACATCATTGCATCAATTGATAAATAGCTAAAATGCAACATCCTGGACTGCTTGACATTAGTAACTTGACAAACGGACAGATTCACTCTGAAAAATCTGTGACCACAAAACCAGCCAACTTGCTAGCGTTCCAGTCTGGAAACTGACCCAAATCATCAACAGTCCAGGAAAACACAAACTGTTTCCTTATAGTTTTTTTTTTAACCAGAAAACGACCTGCTTTAATTGACACACTCTTCAGAGAGAGATAAGCACTTATAACATTAGCCTAAACTAACAATGTTTACTTTTTTAAAGAAAAATTAAAATCAAGTTTATGTAGCATAGAATGATTTGCGCTCCTACCACAAGTTGGGGGGAATCTACCGCCATGAAGCACGTAAAAAACACCTGAAAGAATCACTATTTCGACTCTTTAAGGTCCACTGCAGGATGTCCTGTCACCAATTAAAAAAACTGTAAGTAAAACTAACATTAAATAACATAATATGCTGCATGTCGAGCAAAGATGGAACTGACCCATGGATCGGTGGGTCAAATGGGTCACATTTTTATCGTGGGTCATGGGCCAAGACCGTTCACCCACCGACCCACGGTAATCTTACATTAATAAAATTAGTTTTACTAGTATTTTTTAAAAATGTCTCTTACTCTTTCAAAAATATTCTCCCCCAGAAAACTAAAAACCCAAAATAAAGAGCAAGGGGGGGGGGGGGGGGAGAGAGAGACAGAAATGCTTCTTTTGCAGGGGAGAGGGGTAATCGTCTAACTGGAAAATATCGCATAATTTGAAGAATGCATACAGTATAACAGTGCAACGGAAAATCGTCTAACACGAAATTCGTATAATGGAAAAATTGTAGAATGTCCCTGCCTCGCTCGCGCTACCGCGCTCACTGTGGCTCTACATACAACATCAGAAACCGCAGTTCTATTATTGTCCAGTTAGACGTTTATCCATTGTACAATATTCTGTTTAGATGGATTTTCCATTATACGATATTCTGTTTAGATGATTTTCCAGAGTTTTTATTTAGGTAGATATAAAAGACAATTATCCCATTAGAAGATTTTCCAGTTAAGACTTTTGTCTGACGCCCCTTTTGCATTTATGTTATTCTTAATAAAACGAAAGCTTTAATTAGAAGGTTTCCCAAAGGTCCTAGAAAAACGTCGTCATAACGACAAGCTGAGAAAAAAGGTCTAGAAAGGCATTCGTTGAAGAAAAAAAAAGGTTGGCGATTAGTTACGGACGTGCAGTCAAATTAGACATTACACTTAAATATGGTCCCAAAACGCGACCTTGGCGATCTCTATACAAGGCGCATTATGTTAAACTAGCTTAAGTACATGATTTATTGGTGTTTTTTTTTAGGTTTAAATTAATGAACTCGCATCTTTTTGCAGCAAGTTATTGTAACACTGTCTTGTGTTTATTTAGTAAATGTTTCTTTAAAAAAATTAACTGTTTGAAATAACATTGCATGCATTCGCATAATGTATTATTTTTTTATAGCGTGGGATGGGTCACATTGGCTACCTCGACATCAAAGATAGAAGTGGGTCACTTTTCCTGACCCATGACCCACCCAATAAAGAACAAAATGTGGTTGGTCACATTTTGTTCTTGATTGCGTGGGTCAAGTGGATCGTGGGTCAGGGCTCGAGTGGGTCATGGGTCGGAAAAAGTGACCCACTTCCATCTCTGATGTCGAGGTAGCCAATGTGCTCAAAATATTTCGAGCAAAGAACTGAACATTAGTGCCAAAATTATAAAAAAAAAAAAGAGAGAGAGAACTAGTGGCTAAATTCCGTTTCTATTGCTTTAAACGAAAATACCCATTGTCTGTAAATTTTGGCATTTTATTCTCAAATGCTTCTTCCTATAGAGATTTAATTTATTTAAACCAATTACCAGCTCGCTAACCTGAAGTGCGGTCCTGGCACTTCCCTTCAATAATACAAAAGTGTAACAAGCATCTTTTATTCCTCTCAATATGTCATCAAGGCGGTAACTCACGAGGGCAGGTTGGGCGAGTACACGCAATGTATATTTTCGTTTTAAGCAATAAAAACAAGAATTTAGCCGCGGCGGCAATTCTCTCTTCTATTGCTACGAAAATTTACATTAGCTATAAAGGCCGTCGTTACTCTTGGGGGCTGGACAACACTTCTGACTATATTGATTGGTCCCAGCTTGTGAAATCCATCTGCATGGTTGGTCATGCCCCTAAAATAGTGCGATGTGAAGACTGATGCATTTCTCCATGATACCGCTTACAGGATTTCAGGAATCCTGCAGGGTTGCATAAAATTCTTACTGCACAAAATTTCCCACAATATTTTCTTAATTTTTTTGCAAATTTCCACAGCCTTTCGCTATACAGCAAAGCCATGTTTTAGTGAATTTCCCGTTTTCTGAAATTTCCCGCAAACCTCGTTCTAGCATTCTGGCATGTTCTGCACACCTGGAATCCTGTAGTTGAAGGCAGAAGAAGTCGAAATGACTCTTAGCTCATGTGCTGCGACCCTGATGCAGTTGTCCTGGCAATTGATGACTGAAGCTTTATAGGCATTATTATTACAGTCTTCATCCACTTTGCTACCATGGCCGGTGAGATCTCGCCGAAATACTTTTTGAATGTAAGGAAGAGTTGGTTTCCGTCTTTACGAATTTCATTGCCTTCGGCGCATTCAAGGTAAAATCTTAAATATTGTATCGGACAGAACATGTCATGCTCATCTCCTGTAGTTGGGGTAAGGGTAGGATTGACTATTGGTTTCGTTAATAAGGTTTCTCGAGTCTTAGCTCTAAACGAATCTCTTGAGGTGTCAGAAACGGTTTGACATCTTCTAGAAAAAATAAGTCGAGGCCATTGAGAGGGCCTGCACTTCACTGCATCGTACGCTTGAGGCCAACGTTATCAAGAAGACTGTTTTCTTAGTTAGTAGGTGAAGGTTACAGTTAGCCATGGGTTCATAAGGTTCTTTCATGAGTTAATTCAGAACCAAGGAGAGGTCCCAGTCCAGGAAGGGTTTTCTGGTTGCCAGTCTTCAATTTCGAACAATTTTATCAGACTAGTGATGCGATAATCTTCGAACGGTTTACTAAAATGGTGGATCCTTTTAGATAGGAGTTGAAGAGGTCAACTAAGAAGCTGAATAGGACAGGTAAAGAGGGAGTTATTGGACTGACTTTGAGCAAGTGATATCAATGAAACCACTTCTTCCAGTGGCTGTCGTAAATTCTATTGGTGGAGGCCCTGATTGCCTTACTTGCAAATCTAGCAGTTTGATCTCCAAGAATTCTTACCTCCGTGAGAAGTCAGGCGATAGTAGCTACCCATGTAGTTTCAAGGCGCTGACATTTGGGTGGAGTAGGCTTCCTTTCTTTCGTGACAGTATGTCTTGGGTTTCTGTCAAGCTCCTGGGGTTGTCTATTAGAAGTTGTACAAGTTGAGGAAACCATGGTGCCAAAGGCCAGTTCGGGGCTATTGAGATGAACAGGTTCTTTCTATTTTCTGCAGGATCAGTGGCAGAAGCTTGAATGATGGGAACATGTATCCGAGGAGGTTTGTCCAAGGTGTTGACATGTAGTTTGCTGCTCAATCTCTATGGCTTGGGACTGGGCTCTTGAATTGGGGAAGTAAGGCTTTCTACCTCGTGGCGAATAGGGCCATCATTGGAGTTCCTCAATTAGCTAGGAGTGCAAATGGATGCATTCAGTGTACACTCGCCCGTGGTAGGTTTCTGGCGTCTGGAGAGGCAGTCTGTGATTACATTCCGGTTTCTGGGGGTGTCAAGGTAAAGAGTCATCGTTTCCAGCTGAATGCAAAGCTTGAAGATCTTTGATGTGATCTTGTGAAGGTTCCTGAACTTTGTTCCGCCTTCCTTTCTGAGATAGGCTACTGCTGTCATGTTGTCCATCTGGACTTGTATTATTTTCCTTGACACCACGTTTTGGAAATGGTTGAGGGCTTTTAAGACTGCCTTCAGTTTCAGAAAGTTTATGTGGTCCAGTTCTTCTGTTGCCCATTCATTGTCCTGAGGCTTTGACGCCTACGATGTGAGCCGCTCAGCCCACCATTGATGCGTCCGTCAGAAGGATTAAATCCGGCTGGGGTTCCTGAAGTAGAACAGCTTGAGAAAGAACTTGAATGTATGACCAGCATAGAAGTGTCTTGATGGGAAAATGTTCGTATGTGGGGTATGTGGTTTCTCCTGATTGTTGGCTTGTTCCCCAAAGTCTAACCGATGATGATGGAAAGGTTGGGTTATCCATCTTCTGTATGGAATCAGGCTAGCCATGGAGCCCAGTTTTCCAATGAGACAGTTTAATTCATTAAGTTTGCATGACTTTTGGTTCACAAATATCTTGGAAAGTTGTAGATCTTCGATGCATTTGAGTGAGGGCAGTAGAGTAGAAAAAGAAAGTTCAAATAGGATTCCTAAGAAGAGGAAGGATTGGGCTGGTGAAGTAGATCTAAAGTGTTCAGCAGGTCTTGTCTAAGTTTTTTTTTTTTTTTTTTTCGGTCTTGGTGTTTTTGAAGCCAGCTGTCTAGATATGCATGTGAATGGACTTGAAGTTGATAAAGGTGTGCTAAAATAGTTTTGAGTATGGAACTGACGACTCCCGGGGCTATGTTGAGGCCGAAAGGCAGAGTCTGGAATTTGTACACCTTGGTGTTGTGGATGAAGAAAGAGGGGACGTGCAGAATGGTGTAGGGGTACATAGGTACACAATACGCATCTTCGAGATCTATGGAAACTGTCCAGTTTTCCTTTTTGAGGAATTGCCAGATGGAGTCCAGTGTTCCTTTTTGAAATAAAAATTTCCACCTTTCGGCTTAAGGTTTTTAGATTGAGCTGCAAAAGCCCGGGTGCAAAGGGTTTTCTGCAATGGCTTCCCTTTTTAAAAGATCTTGAGTTTCGTTTGAAAGATTTTTTTGGGATGGTGTTGCTAAATTCCAAGGAGGTGGAGAAATCAATGCCGGCTTGCTTATGAATCATGGTTTAAAGTCCTGACTGATGGTTGATAGGACCCAAGGGTCCTTAGTGATTTTTTCTCAAAACGAAAAGGATTTCACGGAATAAAGTGACGAAGCAGGCCTTTTGAAGACCTCGTTTATCAGAAACACTAAGAGTTCAGCTTCAATTGGGAGCTTTTCACAAAGGGCATTGGCTACAGACATCTGCTTGGGATTCGGCTCTAAGGCCTAGGCATAGCATCTTGGCATTATCCTTGACGAAGGATGACCGCACTTAGACTTTCTTTGGAATCTGCATGCTTGTTCCAAAATCTAGTTTAGCCTTAGACGTCAAGAATTCGGATTGAGTAAAAGTTTCTAAGTATGTTGGATTAGCCATACCATCACCAAGTGGCTTGAAAAACCTATATTCCTTTACAGGGCAAGGAGGGGGGAAGGGGTCTTTGTGAAATTCCAAACGTTTACCTTTCCTCTCAGAAGATATCCGATATGACAGTCATTAGGAGCGTAGTTGACCGACTCTATTACAGGGTGTTTTTTTTTCGGGATAAGACCTAAACCAAAACCAGCAATTCGGAAAGGGGAATCCTGGATGGGTCAATGCTGTCATGGGCAATTGAAACTTCGTCAAAAGGAGTGTGTTTCAACGTGCAGTGTATAGTCCGAATCATAGCAGCTTCCAGGCCTGTAAACAAATGATCAGATTCATTACAATGTCTTTCCTTTCTGCTTATGCTTTCTTTTTCCTCACTTTCGTTGTGGTGACTTTCTTGCCAAGTGTTTCGCTTTTCAAATGCTCCTCGCTTTCGCATCTCCTTCCTTTCACTTTACTACTTTCGAGCTTCCGCTTCCAGTTATCAATAGATATGTCATGCCCTTTTGAATTGTTAGCATTTCCGGTTCTGTTGTCTTCCTTTCTTCTGATCGTCTGTCACGGCGACTCCCTTTCCTTTCGCTTTGCGGAGATGACGCCGCACAGTGGCTAGAAAGAGAAGATCGACTTAGGGTCCCTACACACGTAGCCACTCGGTGGCGCTTCTTCGGCAGCGGCACTTTGATCTTCTTGTAATGCATGGTAAAGGTTTGTTCTACTACATGACACTGGTGAAACGCACTACCACTGCTGTTCAAATCGTTTTTCTTTTGTTAATTTTTATGTTTAAATACACGTTGTACACTGATGGCCACCAAGGAATATAGAAACACGATTTTTTGTTATGGCAATTTCCAGGACCATTCCAGGACGTAAGAGATTTTTCGAGTTTTTCATGGATTTTTCCAGGCCTGGAATTAATTTTTATTTTCCAGAACATTTCCAGGTTTTTCAACGACCCGTATGACCTTGTCAACACTTGGCGACTTTAATTCAACCCTAGGCCTACTCACCAAACAGCGGCTAGTAACAAAGAATGGCACTCAAATAAGACAGATTTATAAGGGTCCTGTGTACAACGGCTTTTTTGGAATAATAGGCTACTAGGGTTAAAGAACATTTTACAATTTCATAAATTATAGAAAAACCGTGCATGGTTCAAAATGTATTGGCGAGTGCTTTCTAAGGTCTACCGACAAAGCGGCAACTACTACTGCACCGACATTCGAGAGGGTTGTTAGGTACTGACACTGCTTGCAACAGCCAGTTGGATAGGCCTATTTGGTCTAGGATTCCTGAATCACATGCTTTGAATGTTAGGAACTGGAGCCTTTTTTAATGGAATAATATTTCGGGGTCTGCCCCTCCCCCCACTTCTTCCCCTGTTGCAGCCCTACGTGGTGCAATTCTCATGTACTACACCTCCCAGTTTCAAGACACCTAAATGCACAGTTTATGGTTGGTACAAAAAAGTAGGATCTACTACTATTCATGCAGTCAAATACGTATAAGTTCACTCAATAGTGGCATATCAACAGTGGTGCAAACTGCAGAAAGCTTGAATGAATCCTATCTTAGCATAGATGTCAGTCCCATACACTACCACCCCATTACCGAATGTTCTTAACAATAAATAGGCCTATTGTTCTTTCGTGTAACGGCTAGGCTATGTCCAAGGGGAGTACGGAGGGCACTATAATGGTGGTATCACATAATTTTCACCACCAAAAACTCCCCCTTTGTGGGTCGGATTTAATTCATGCCAAGATACTTCTGGGCATGTTAATGTAAATGTGATGCACTTGCCAATAAATGGAGGTGATCCAAGGTTTCACAGGCCTTAGCCGTAATACAACATACTTCTGTACTTCGGTGTAGCATTAGTCTTCCCTTCCGGCATTTTCTACTGCAGAGCTGTTATTTTGTTGATTGGCAGGTTAGTACCTATAGTCAGCTACTTTAACTCCAAATTTACCAGAATTAGAAATAACTCGCCTACCAAACGATGCCTTCTGATTAACACATGGGTACAAGTTTATGACCACGTACACCAAAATCCCTTTAAAAAAAACATCTACACTACATGCTCTCTCAACTTTTGTGGAGTTCCGGTACAGACTGAAGAAATAGTATTTAATGCAAAGGAACGGTCCTACAACATAATGAGGTCTGAATATGCCAGCGCAAGGTAAGATTCTCCTGCACATAGGCTAAAGAAAAGCCCTTTAAAAATTGCAGATTGTGGATTGTTGGGTGGCTGTACAAGGCAGTAGGGGCCTAATTGTAATACATGTGTAAACAAAGCTACAGTTAAACCAACGTGACATGCTTGCAGCTAAGTGTCTATTAATGTTTAATGCGAGGTAAATAAATTCTTGCTTAAAGATAGGTGCTGCAATGACCGTTCATGTTAAATATAAGTAGCCAACATGCCAGCCTAACCCGATTTGTAAATGGCACACCTACTGATGTATTTCTATGTTCACTCTTCAACAAACAAGTATGGTGACCCCCATGATACAGGTATTATAATATATAGGTTCTAACCTTGGATTACAATTACACTGGGATTTTGTTTACATCTCGCAACAACGCTACACATCTCTGCTTTAAAATATATTTAAAACTTTGTACCCACTCTAACGATGACGTATAACGTTACGAACTTGCAAATCAGCTATTTTTTATGATTCCAAACAACCATCCAACTCCCACAAGCGTTACGTCAACATTGACGTAGTAGCACGACAACATTAGTCACACATTTTCACTTGTTCTCATTATTTGCGTAATGTTTAAACAACACAGTCCAGCTCAACTCACACTTAACACCAATTTAGGCACACAGCTCGGGGCGAACCACCTGCTCCACATACAACATCAAAACAAGATAAATCCGAGCAAGACTTAACTTCAACTTACCTTAGGGCAACCCTTACACTTGTATCGTCTGCCATTCTAGTCTTGCGGGGACTTCCAAACCTCTGTGGGGGTGTTATCCGAGATTCACTTCAAGTCCGCGATCTTGTGGGCCCTACGCTTAAATTTAGCGGCTTTCCTTGCCCCAAAGCATCGGGAGAGCAACACCAAGTTCCATGATTTTCAATTTCAGTTCACATGTTCAAACCTTCTGGGGATTTCATTTGCCCCACTGATCAATAAAGTGTGTCCGGATACAACTTCCGCCGATTACAGTTTTCGTAATGGTTTCCAGTTCACGACTAAGCTTATAACCAACTAACTTCAATATGAGGAGTTGTAAAAATGTAGTTTTCACGTCGTCTAACAACTTGGGCTGCAGCTTGCGAACATAACACACAGGCTTGAAGGTCCTCGTCGTCTGTTATCGTGTGGCTCCCTCTAGCGATAGAGCATCAACAAAAGAGGCCGCCGGAAGAGGGGAACACCTGAAGCCTCAGGCCAGGTCTACCCTGCCTCAGGCGCTTCTCGGTAATAGTTAGCGTACCATAAAACCGTTATTCGCAACCGTTATTCTTCCACCTTGTTCGCAACCATTCGGGAAATTCAACATCGGTTAACTAACATTTATTTCCACAAAATCTTTTTCGCATCAACAACGACTTTTTTTTTTTTAATATTTGTATGTTTTATTTTAGGAAGTGTCTGCTGCCACCCCCCGGGTGGTACGAGTCCAGGAGCTCCTACCACCCAGCGTCGCAATACGCACTCTGATTGGATGATGCGGGTTGGCCATTAACCAATAACAACGCAGGAATTTTACAGTAGATAAGCGCCATTTTTGTGAAAGCTATTTTTTGGTGCGTTGTGCTGTCGACCATAATGGTGAAAAGGATCTTTTGTTGAAAGTGATTCGTCTAAGATTTACCAACCCAACCTGACTAAACGACTAAAATTGCTTGTATAATGGCTGATCGAGTTTTAATCCGTGATTCGTACTTCGTACATCTGCCCGCCATGCCGTGATAGTGTTGCCGAACAAGTGGCGATAGCAGCGTTAGGTCTTGCCGTAATGCAAAAAATTGGTTGTGTACAAAATTCTTTTAGCCTACAATGTCTGTAAAATCTTGGACGAAGTGTTTCGTCCAAGGTAAAATAATGCTTGGCGATGTCACAAACTTATGCAATTGAGAAAAATTAAGCATTCAACATTTGTGTTGTAGGCTACTCTATAAACAGCGTTTGTACGTTATGGTTATGCCTAACCGTGGTCTGTTTACTTTCGTTTTTGTGCGCACAAAAAAATACATTTTAGGTTTGTAAATAACGAATCGTGTAAGGCTTAAAAATTCGCCTTTTGTGTTCTCCAAAATCTGTGTTACAGTCCATTTTTATTTTTAAACTGTGTGTTATGCCTTGTTTTTTAAAACAGCTTGGGAGTTGGTTTATCGATCGTTGTGCAAAATGAAGAGCTGCCTTCACCGTTATCGCTGTTCAAAGCGGAAAAATTAACTTTAGTAAGTCTGATATGTACACCTTACAAATCGGAAAAATTCACCTTTCTTTCGTTGTTTTTTTTGTGCTACGAAATCTGAGTGAAATCACAGTAAATGCTATGAAAAATTCCGTAGCGTATTGTTGTTATAGCAACGTAATTTGCGTTCAAATCTTAGCCCCACGGTCGTTTTTCTGATTTGATATTGCTGTACTAGTGACAAAATGCATTAACTATGCCGAATTTTGTGATTCCATACATTTTTGTTAAAAGTAGTAACGACAACATTAGAACTCTGTGGTTAGCCTAAAAGTTTAAAACTAGGCTTTAATAAGGGGTGGGTCATTTGAACTAATTACCATGTAGTACCACGTAAATACACGTAGACCGTAGACTGGTACTACAAAGAATTTGACCATTCAACTTTGAGTGATACAAACACAAATGCTAACTCAAAATGTCAATACTAATCAGTATCAGGAATTTTCGTTAAGCAACCGAAAAAAAAATTATTTTCAGTCCTATCTTCGTCAGGCAGCAAGAAATGTGTGAAGTACATCCTACATTAGACTGGTCCTTGCTGCCTGACGAAGATAGGACAGAAAATAAAATTTTTTCGGATAATGCCTATCAAAAATTTGCGATAAGATGAGTAGCCTGTTGACATTTTTAATGTCACTTGTTTACATTTGAGTTGGTACTACGTGGTAATTAACTCAAATGATTGCTCTCCACCCCCATTATAAAAGCCCCGTTTTAAATTTAATGAAAATACTTGAAATTCCCCGAGACTAATTTCGCCATCGGTGCATCAAGATTGCCTTGTAAAATTAATTGCTGTTTTCGGGAAAATGTAACATTCATGACCGACTTTTAAGTTTATCTCACCCATCTTTAGGCGCTTTG
>JAHWFP010204029.1:0-12139 GCA_023313725.1 Lithobius niger
AACTTAATTGCAGAGAGCCAACAAACTTGATGCATATGTATTAACCCCTATTATAAATGAAGAAATACCCCTTCCAGATAAACCGTTATCTTAATCAATATTCTACAGACAGTACTTATAAAATCCACATTCCAATCTTTGCACACACACTTACTTACACTTCCCCACGCTATAGTCGCCATTATGACAAGAGGGAAAGTAACGATAGCAATAAAAGTAATAAACAAAATAATAACATACACCCAGACGTATGAGGAGGGTAATTTGTCGAGTGGTAATTGTTTTCTTAATCTACGAGACGTTGCCTCGAGGCTCGATTGGTCCCGATTTTCTTGTTCTTATCATTTGAAATACCACCAGCGATTATGAGGACCAATTCTCCTCCCTCAATGCCGACTTGAAGGTCAAGTTGTACTTTTGTTCCTTTCCATTGTTAAAAACTGCTACTCTAAAGGACTTGTTCTCCCGTCATTCGTGAATTTGTTTTAAAGTATCTCAACAAATTGCGCATAGAATACCCCAGGGATCTGCGACTATTGGGTCGGACCACTGAATTGAACGTGTTTGCAGCGCTTCCACTTCTCACTTACAGAATTTCCGAGTAAAGACAAAATTTCACTTTTATTTTCCTGTGCAAGCAAAATTTCTCTTTTTTTACTTCCCTTGTTTATAAAATAATAAATTTTAACCACAGAGTGGTTGGAATCTAGAAAGTGTTAACCACTTACACTAGTCCGAGTCGTTAAAGTTAAAGGTTTAAATCCGGGCTACGAATTCAGGTCACCTCAAGAATCTGCGACGGCAAATTTTGGTCAATAAAAATGTAAAACGGTCGACAGAACGCGCCCATACAGCCTCCTCGGGCAGAGAGTTCCATGGATGGATAACTCTCACAGCAAAAAACCTTACTCGACAATCCAACCACCCGCTTGGGCAGCCAATTTGAGCGAATGGCCTCTAGTTGCCAAGTAAGGGCATGTCCACTTGCAGAAAACCTTTCACAATCTTGAAGGTCAAGAGTAGATTAGCTCGAAGCCTACGCAACTCAGGAACTCGAGCCCCAGACGAGTTAATCTCATGTCATAAAAGAGACGTTCCGCATGCCAGGAAGTTCTTTTAGTAAATTTGCGTTGGACTGATTCAACCCTGTCGATATCACCCAGGAGAGAAGGAGACCAAACTGGGCATGCATACTTCAGGAGTAGTCCTTTCATTTCATTTCCTTTCATTACACTCCTAATTTTTAACGTTTCCAAATAAAAAAAAAATTATGAGCCAGTTATGAAAATACAATTCAAACGACTACTTGTTTTATTAGAACTAGTCCTCCTGCGGTTTCTGTCAGAAGTAATGGATGTGATTGTGAATAGATCTGTATAAATTAATACTCCGACAAGTTTCGTGATTTTAGCCTTAATAAACCAGCCACAGACAAGAAATAAACACTAAATTGTGGTTGGTTGAGGATTTAAAATATTAACATGCGTTTGTGGGAGTAGAAGTTTGTGATAGTAGAAAAAGTTGGGTCTGGTGGAGAGCAAATTGGAACTTGCAAACAAAAAAACAGAATTTTCCCATTTTAAATAAATACAGCCACAAACCTATTTACGTTGCCTTTTGGACTTAGATGTCAGGCTGCCTGAGCGGGAATGGAACCCACGGCCTTTGAAACCCGCTCAGGCATGTAAGTCCAAAACGCAAGGTAAATAGGTTTGCATCTGTATTTATTTAACCCTTTTGAGCCTTACTGTCTTTCCTTTTCCGTATTTCCTTGTTTAATTTTTTTTTCCATTCAAGAGCATTTTTCCCCTAAAAAGGAAAAAATTCCCCGTAATTGGAAGTGCTGCCGTGTCTGAGCTTTAGGAAAATTGGAAATAAGCCATCCGCAAAAATTATACGCTAGAAATAACGTAGTTCAGTAAGCCACCTTTATGCACTTACGTGTCGTCGGAGTGGCATGAGCCGGATTCGAACCTGCTACCCAGTTCGCCCCCAGATCACTTGCCTAGCGCCTTAACCTCTATGGTCACATCCTCCACTGGCACAAAGATAACTCACTGAACCCGTTATCTTTATGCCGTGACCAGGACTCCATTCGATCGAATATGCTCGGCCATACGTAATGGAGAGGGAAGACATTTCATACACTCACAAGGCTCAACGAAGGAGAAATAATTAGACACAAATCGCTGTAAATAATATTAAGGAAAATTTTTAATTAATTATTTATTGAACTACGTTATTTCTAGTATATAATTTTCGCTGATGGCGTATTTCCAATTTTCCTTAATATTATTTACAGCGATTTGAGTCCATTTATGTCTGAGCTATAGCAGAGCTAATTCCGGTTGTCAAGTATACACGGGTGAGATTACCCAAGATGCCATAGTTGACAGTGGTGCTTACAGGGGGGGTCAGTGAGGAACAACTCCTCATTGGCATTTTAGGGGGGGGGGGGGGGAAAATAAACCGATATATTTATTATGTAACAACAACACACCACCAATCACCACAACATAATACGACCCGTCAACAGTCAACACAACACATAAATACAGAAAGAAAAAAAATATGTTTTAGTTTACAATTTTATTTACGGATGAATATTGATTGAAAACGAAACAGAACAGCAGATGCTGCTGCTACACCTGGCTGTTAGGGACCGGTCATCATTATTTATCGCTGGGGGAGGAAATTAGGGGGATCTTGGGCTCTGTCGAGGGTAGAAGAGCCTTGGCACCTGGTTTCTTGGGTTCTTTGGTCTTTCAGGTCCTAACTATGTTACGGATGTTGGCATACAAGTAAACAGTGTGTTCATCATACTTATTGTATGAATCTTGACAAATGCTTGGTGTAAGGATCATTTACAGAACATTTTTATTGCAACATGTCTTTTGTTAAAAGCGAGACACGTTTCCTTACATCTAATGGTAACTGTCGGTGTGGAGCGCTACTTAACTAATTTTGGCTACAGCACTAATCTTGGCTACAGGAATCAACTGCAGACAGTCTCAATGGGTATGCGAAAAGCGCATTTTTTTTTTTGGGGGGGGGGATAGGGGAAGGGGAAGAAGGAGGGGGTCACGTTATTCTTAAGGCTATGCCACACCGCACCGTTTTGTCCGGCGTGTCCGTCGTCCGATGCCTCAAATGTAGCCTGCGGGCACAACGCAGAGCCACCGTTGCGTCTCCGACTCGTTTCGAAATATTTCATTTCTCTCCGGTTGACGGACCGGTGGAGTTGTCCGTCAGCCAATCAAAATGCTTAGCGCCACACGTGTCTTTCTCTCAGCGCTGGAGACAAAGATGGCGGCTCCACACCAGACCATCGAAAACTACCGAAAATTGAAAAGAATAATTCTAAAATCAAGTGTACATAACTAGTAGCAATACAAGCACTCGCCCGAATTGGTTTTAGTGGCACGAATGACCCCAATTCAATGCGTACCTACAGTTTTGCATTCGGACGATTACATTCCTTTTACTTGGGGGAGATGGGAATAAAGGGGTCAGCAAGCGTTCTTGGCGGACAGGTGTGGCAGTGGTCTCTGTTTTTCAGCGTTGCATTGCCGGAGACGGAGCCGGACAACGGAGACGGTGACGTTGTGGTGTGTACGGTCCTTTAGACCATGAGTAGGGGCGGTCAAGATTTTTTAAGGATTTCGAAGGGAGGGTCATCGAAAATTTGGTGGTCACATCTTCATTTCCTCCGCTTCCTTCCCCCCAGCCATAAATAATGACCGGTCCCTTATGACGGGATAGAAAATCGTCGTATGAAAATAACATGGCCAGAAAATGTGTGTGTGTGTAGGGGGGGTGACAACCCAACCACTAATCCAAGTCGAAAATATGGGAGTACCATTTTTAAACCGGGAGGGGGGATGGGCATTTGATATGAGGGGGGGGGGGGGAACTTCCCCCTGGACCACCCCGCCCCCGCCATAAGCACCACTGACAGTTGATGACGTCTTTGCTCTCAAACCAATTCTCGAAGCATACGACGCTTGCTTTTTCGAAGCTAACAAAGAGGTTTGTTTCAACTATCAGTAGTTTTTAATAAACTTAATGCATAATTATGAAATGTCTGAGCGCACATTTTTTACTGAACGTTAGTATACACACCACAACTTCTTTCAATCGTCACTCTCAGTTTTTCTTAATGTTTCGTTGATTCTTCATTGATTTTAAAAGTGCAGTTATTGGCCCGCAGTTTGAAAGAAAAAAACACGTTGTTAGACCATTGTTTCTTCCGGGACAATAGCTCGGAAAGCGGGTATTCAGGATGGGTAAGCCAAATGATTTTGCTCTTCAATAAATATCTCTATCTCTCTGTTAAAATGATCGCGAATAATACACAAATCTTCGGTTCCATGTACTTCCCCTTTAAAACGCACGTACCCGAGGTGGCGTTTTGTTTTAGACTAACCTCAGCGCCGTAAGCCGCCCTTTAACTTTGGCGGAGTCACACGCCCTAAGCCCTTTAGGTTTTCGTGTTTTCCTGTTGCTCCTTTAAATTGCCGTAGAAGGCTTGAAAGGGCGCAACACGGGATTTTCACAAAGCGGCTTTTGTTTCGCAAAGCGGCAATGTGCGAATCGCTCTCGGAATTTGCGTCCTCTTGCGGTTGAAATGCGAAGTAGAACTAAAAGGCGGTGGAAGTCAACTTTACTCGGGCAGAACGGTTTGCGAAATTGCGTTGTTCCACAGCCACAAACGGTTTTTCTTCCTCAAAGAGATGTTCTTTAAAAAAAAAAAATATGAGAAAATAATTTTAAAGCTGTGAAGTTTGCATCTATGACGAACGTTCGCTAGTTAGAGGTGTGCTGCCATGGCTGAGAAACTGATTGCACGTCACTGAGGCCTCAAATTTGGGAGGCTGACATGACTGAATGACTTATTTAGTTCTTCAATGCGGGCGAACCCAGGCGATTATTGTTTCCGCGATTGTTTGCCAAGATAATGCATCTGCCTGCAACAATGCAGAACCAATTACCCATCGAGATAACACATGCTAAATCTTGACACTCGCTAGTGTGTTGCCATCAAATAATAGACATGGGACAAAGCTTGCGCGGAACATGAACATAAATACGCATTTATAACGTTCCGTTTTTCCGCAAACAACAATCGCTGGACAGTGCGCATACCGTACAAATGATAGACCAGACCGTAGCAATTACAAAACGGAAGCGAAAAAAGCCAACAAATTAACTGAACAATTTGACTCGTCGTTAAAAAATATATATTAGAGCTTGTATTCTCATACTCACAGCTGTGATGGTACACAAATAAAAACTGATTAGACTTCACTTGAACGCACGAGCTATAATTTGAACTCCATTACCAGGGAACAAGGATTGTGCCAGCCTCCATGCACATGCACACATATACAACGCTAATCAGACAAACTAAATGGTTGGATATTTCACACACACAAATACACACACAAAATACAACATATTCACGCACATGAAGCAGACCGAAGACCTAAACACACAAACACATACAAAACAGACGCCATAAACATCAGAACACCTAAAAAATTGGAAGATAAAAAATACACCCACAAAATGAACACGAAGTTACGCACACGAACTAGAAATAACATAGAAACCTTCAAACACAAACATAGGCAAAAATAAACTTCCTTAACCAGGAGTCTGCTTGTTTCTTAAGTTATAAATACATACAAAATACACATACACACTAACACGAAACAGACATAAAACATAAAACAGCAAACACAGACAAACATAAAAAAAAAGCCTGTATAATACATAAATCAAGGCACACACGCGCGCGCACCCAAACACACAAGCATTAACCATTTCAAACACAAACTGCGTTCACTTTCTGACGTAACCATTGAGAATTCCTTGTTCCCTGGAATTGGAGTTCAAATTACAGTTCGTTGCGTTCGATTGAACTTCGATTTTATTTGTGTACCTTCACAGCTGTGAGTTTGGGGATACGAGATCTGTTTTAACCTAAACGCCAAAGCCATTTTTTATTCGGTTATATACATTTTGCTTGTGCCGAGCCATAGGCAAGGGTCGGTAAACGGGGAAATCAGTCATTGTGACAACCAAGCCAAACTCTGTTTATTACGATAGGGCGCGCACGTTCATTCTTTAAACGGCATCAATGAAAAAGGGGGAGCATGTTCATTTTTGCCACGGTAGCAATAAAAAATGGCGAGCATGTTCATTCTTAGCACTGGTAGCAATGAAAAAGGGCGGGCGAGCGGCCGGTAGTGTGAAGGGTAATGTCGATTAGTAGTAACAACCAGTTACCAATGAAATATTACGACATGTATTACTGACGGAAAACTCGGGCAATCAAGATTTAGATTTATTGAGCATAAGCGGACTTCAAGAACCATTCGCTCACGCTTAACTTACTTAATATACGTAATTACTAAGTTCACCTATATATAAGAAAACAATGAGAAAACAAAAGTACGTGTACACTATCTTATCCCAAGCAAACACGGTAGAGGTGGGACGCAAAAGGAGCAGACAAGAAAGAAGAGACAGGAAACAGGAGGAACCGGAGGGGGGGGGGGGGGGGGGTGATCAGGTAAAACTGCCAGTGCCCTTACAGAAACCGAGAGTCTGACACCAAGAACACCCACCAGATCCCGAATGCGGAGGAACCCCTAGGACCACTGTGGGTCCCAACACAAACAACGTCAGTTTGACAACAAAGGCAACAACACGTAACGTCTTTCGCATTCGTAACGTCTTTCGTCTTTCGTCACGTCATTCGTAACGTCTTTCACATTCGTAACGCGAAAGACGTATAGTTGTAGGCTACAATTCGTAAACACGGGGGGGGGGGGGGTGCTTCAGCGAAATACAGATTCCATTACATCCTTTCACATCCTCTGTTGCGTTGAGTGAATCGTCGTCTTTGAATAACCACTTTGAATAACTTCCTAAAAATAAAACATTCCGGCATTGTCCATAAGATTGTCCAGTTACAATCACGTTCTTGTGTTTCAGTTTGCATCCTCCCACAACACGGCAATGCGAGCGAGCTGTGTTATTGTCTCGTTCACGTTGACCCTTTGAGTCCATTGATGCGCCCATCGACAATCTGATTACTGCAGAAATGGAGAGTCGGGTTACTCGTATGCACCAACAAAGCTATATGAAAGCGATACTTTACCGTAAAAGTCACGTGGACGAGCGAGGAGCGAAGAGGAATTTGTTTCCTCTTGCGTGGGCGATGGAATTTGGTCTCTCCTATCGACTCATTGCATTTCGATCAGACGGTAGTGAAAGGAACTTTTCAATTACGGGTTGAAGTAAATTAAATTGGCCATACATCGTGCGATAACAGGCGTAAACAAGCAAGTGCATTAGTATCATGATATGGCCGCGCACCATGCTCATTTGCTACACTATATCAAGTTTACTATGAAGGGCGTGTAAGCTAGCCATAAGTTTACGGTTACAGGATCAGCATTTCTCACCGGCGGGAGCAGAATTGGGGAAAGATGAATGTTGTTATGGAAGTTTAAGATGTATCAAATATGATTTCGCAAGGATGGTAGTTGAGGGATGTCATGAGCATATAAAGTGTATAAACTTGGGAGTGTATCTCGTGATACTCGAAGATTCGTTTGGGCCTATACTGTGTACTTGAGACCAATCCTCGAGTACGCCAGCTCTGTGTGGTCGCCACAGTTGATCTCAGACATATATTAAAATGTGGTCTCACGTTGTACGTCGCATCTAGGGATAATACTGTTGTTTAATAATAAGATTAGTGGAACCTCTTCTTTAAACCAAAATTGACGTTTAAAACTGTTGTCTCAAATCTCTTTTTTTTTTTAATTTATTATTTTTTTAAACCAAAGTTTATATACACGCTTTGTTCGACTCATGGTAAGCCAAAGCATCATGAATGAGAAAACAAAATTCAAATATTTTAATATTTAGGTTACGGTTTACCTGAACCGATCGTCAAAACAGGAAAGGAACATGAACAAGCGGCATTTAGTCCAACTTCGCGTGAACTAAAACAATAGAGAAGCAGTGTGGTATCTCGACGTATAACTTTTCAGGAAAAGCATCATCGTGTTGCTTTCCTGTTGTGACTTCGGTAATTGACTGAATACGTGTGCTCAAAACCCTGAACAGTGAAGTAGCCTACTATCCCACTTACAGTCGCGATATCAGTGCCAAAACTGTTGACCTTTTTTAATGAAAAGAAGCAAGAAGAACCAATCTGGTTCTCTGACACCTAGTCCATTTGTTACTTCAGGAATGGCGCAAGGTAGCCTGACGGTTAGCACCCAGTGTCTCAAAAATACAGATGCAAACCTACTTGGACTTACCTTTTGGGCTTATTTTAAACATACACTTTCAAATCGCCACTGGAGGGACACTTATTTGCCACGCCACACACCGAGTGAAACGAATGGAACACTCAAACGTGAAATTAAAGTCAAATTCTCAATTCACGTAACCCCAGATTTAAAGTTCGTAGGCGTTCAGAGTAATTTTCGTTAAGCCCTTTTAAACATTTGAATATATGTCTGAAATCAAGTATGGCGACCAACCACAGCAAGCGTACTCGAAGATAAGTCTCATGTACATAACCGAAGTTTGTATAGTCTGTTCCACATTATGTTTGCAGGAAAATGAGTATATGATGCTGCGTTTCCTTCCACTACAAGTGAAAAAACCCGTAAATCTCCCACTCGTATGCTCTAACAGTAACTCTGTGTAGTCTACAAGTGTGATATTCACACGTTTTTGCACTCGTAGTACAAGGAAACGTGTCATCTTACGGTCAGTTTCCTGCAAACATAACGTGGAACAGACTATAGGAAGGGATACAGCGCAACAACGTAGGCGTTCGGAGTAACTTATATGGTGACCAAGGGTACTTGAGAATTGGTCTCATGTATACGCAGTGTAGGCCCAAACCGGGGTTTGTAGCAAGGCAACGTCTAATCATTGCTGCATTTTGTCTAGAGTTTTTCACAATATGATTATAGTAGAACCTGCTACTTCTGCTTGTACCGCAGCGCCGTTTCTGTCCCGCGAACCGTGCTGCGTGAAAGAGGTTTTAGAAAGAACGCATCAAAGAACGCCCAGGCCGAGCACACGAGCGTGGGTTCATATTTCAGTGCGTGTTTCTTTGTCATTTATTTTGTTGGCATAGACCCTCAAATCACCGTCCGTTTCTTAGTCCTTATTTTTTCCCTCCCCTTAGTAATGTCGCGTGCCTCCAGCTCGTTTTCATTTTGCGTCACGTGTGTCTCCTGAATCCTCACGTCGCAGGGATATTAATCTCCATTTTCTCTCGACACGTCGCCCTCTAATTGGCCATAATTTTTGCGCAGTAGGTGTTACGGACAAACCAATTTATGGCCCGTGATAATATGCACTTATTAACGGTCACTCATGCATGAAAATAGTATGAATATTTGAAATTAGGTGTCCAGAGCCGAAAAGATTTATTCAAGAAATTTTGTTAAAATTCGTGAAAAACTTGGGATAAAAAATTAATATTAAAACCGTCCCTGCCTCATTATAGAGTAGCGGGTGTGTAGTATGATAAAAAAAAACGAACCGAAAGAACTTGTGGGAAAAAAAAAGTGGTCAACTAATATTTCCACCATAATAAAAAAAAAGTACTGTCGTCTTCAGAATAAAAGTGGATAAAAGTTAAAAGGGTCATTCATTTCATTCCATGAACTCCAGGCACCATTACAGTTTTTTTTTATTTGTTTAAATGAACTCTCAGTTAGAGACTTAATAGCTCACGGGGTAAGTGGGAGGGGGGGGGGGGGGGAGACACTGTAAAATTTGTAAAAAAAAAAAATCAGCTGAGAAAATTCAGAAAACTGGATTTTTTAACGTTTCGTAAAGCACTAAAATTGTAAATGATTTGTTTTACAGGACGCCGGGGTATTTAAGGCACCCCACCCCTTCTTCCCCAGGCTAGGACCCGTAGCTGTATTCTTGAACAGTGGCGTAAACGTGCAGGTCTACTACATATGCATTGCATACAAGCCCAGACCCTTCGGGGGCCCCGTCTGGTTTGCGCGCATCCCCAATGTAATATAGTTCATGCAAAATGAAGACTATAACTCTGCGATATGATGAATAAATAAACAAAAAATGGACAATAGGGCAGTGACATGACGTAGTATTATTGTATATAACCTATGGTGGAGCCAGTAACTGGGTTAGCTGCAAGGGGCACTGGAGGGCGAAAAGCAGGGCGTCTTACTGAAGACAATGCTGTTAAGAGTGGATTTCTTAGGCCTATAATGCGCGATTTTTGTCGATTTGTTGGCAGTTGTTGACATTTTTAAGCAAGTGGAATCTTTATTTCCGATTACAACCTCGCAGCATAAGGGATTGGAGAAAACAACGTCACTAGCGTCTAGCTCTGAAAATGCAAATGGCGTATCGTTACGTAAATACGCCCTAAGCATAACAAGCTGAGCTTAAAGGCACCTTTTCACCTTCTCAACTCCTAAATGCAGCATCGTAGAATCTTTGAGCAATATAAAGACAATAGAGGCAAATTAAAAATGGAATAACAGCGCCGTAAAACGAGATCACGTGATCCACATCAGCCTATTGGATGACGGAGAATCTGGAACGTGGATGCTGCGTTTAGAATATGGGCAATGCTATCGAAATGGTGAACAGGCGCCTTTAACCTTCTTATTCCAATTTGAATATCCAAGTTCGTTTTGGTCGAAAAATAATTTAATAAATTACAAGAAGAAAAAACGTAGTCAATGATGAACTACAATGATAAAATATCACTGTTAGGATGCGTTTCTCGCAGCTAGCATTTAATCGCGATGGCAAAGGTGTCGTTGCCATGGTAACAACGCTACCTGGATTAGCTCAATGCGACATCTTTCGAGTAAATGCTTGCCGTAGAATAAACCCGTGACAATAAGATAAAGAATTCCTCCTGACCAAACAATTTTCCAGGCCGCTTCTGCACTCACATTATGGACAGTTTTCGTTGCTTGTCGGCAGAGCTAAAACCGCCGCCATGTTGGAATTTCAGATAATCTCTAGTTTCTAGCGGCGAGAATGCAAAGGCGAGTTGTTGCGTAAACGCGTCCTAAAATTTATAGCTTAGTCACCATCCCTCTTCCACTCTTTTCCTTCTCTTCTTTTTTCTTTTTTCCTCCTGTCTCCCTCCTCCCCAACCCCCACTATATCCCTTCTTGTTTACTCTAGTTTTTGCTACTGTCTGCTGACATTGTACATAATAAAATGATGGTTCGGGTTAGGTGTAAGAATGGGCCCAGTGCCTAAACCTCACCTTTTGTGGCACAATCAATTTTTATTCCTGCATTTTGTAGATCATATGTATTTTCACGTGCTACAATAAAGTTTATTATTATTATTATTAAAAGCTAGTGAGCGAGAAAATTGTCTTTGCATATACCCGCCCTTATGGACAGTCTTGGAACCCTAGCATGGTTAGAGGTTTCCCCGTATAGATGTGAAAGATTTTAATATTGTACTGAATCTGTTAAGAAAAAAAATTAATTCAGGTTGCTGGTAAAACTTAATGTGCCATAGTCCAGATTTCCTTTTCTTCAGGGAAGGAGGTGGGGGAGTTGCCTTGAATTATAGCAGAGTCTAAGGTTTGTACCAGTTTAAACCGTTTTTATTATCATCTGACGTGTTATGAGACAAGTAGCCCCGGAGGCGTACTGAGTTTTGAAAAAAAAAAAATGCAGCTTATCTGTTTGTTCTGACGTCACAGCCAGGTGGTTGCGTTGCCAGCAGTTGCGTCAGCTGGTCCTGGTGGCCGGAGATAAACATAGCAAAGTTACTGCTTTCTAAGACAAAGAGAATTCCGATTTTTTTTAACCTTTCCGTACCGAATAGGCTGGGCTATACACGACGTCAGTTAGCTTAAGTTTTATTTTTTCGTTTTTGCTTACGTGACGGACAAAATAAAATCATTTAAAACCGTAAAAATGGCCAGCAAACGCATTATTTGTAATGGTCCACACTTATTTGTATGCCAGGTGGTCGTGGTGACAAAGGGGTGGGAGATCGCGCCTAACTTTTCGAAGTTGCCAGATCGGATAACCAACTGGGATGAGGACCGTGGTAACGGTTGGAGGGAGGGGGGGGG